>VZTH01003961.1:801040-863325 GCA_013397815.1 Aleadryas rufinucha | reverse complement strand
AAAAAACCCACCAAAACAGAAAAAAGTAAGAACCTCAAAACACAGTCTAGCTCCTGGGTTTATTCTCGGAACAGACAAGCCACATGCTGCTCCCTGTTCACAGGGAGCTTGAAGAAAACATCCAATTTAGTCCTTATCATGTAACAAAGAAACTGCAGCTCCTACTAGGAAACTGAGGACTGCACACTGACCATGTTTTCTCCTCATAAATAACAGATCACAGACTAGAAGCTCTGTCTCTCTCAGATTATATTGTTATCTCCATTGTGCATTCTTGATCAAACATCTCATCCTTTGAGTGATTTTTGTAGCAGCTTGCAATACGTTGCCTTTAAAATTTAATGCTCCCAAGTTCTTATTTTCCCCTTCCACTTCCCTGTTTAGCTTCTGGTAATCAGTTTGAAATTCAGAAACTTATTTTCTTTCTAACTACGCAAAATAGTAGAAGCCCCCAAACTGAGTGCTCTTATCATAGAATCATAGAATGCTTTGTGTGGGAAAGGACCTTTAACGGTCACCTGGTCTGACTCCCCAAGCAGGAACAGCTTTCACTAGACCAGATTGCTGAAAGCAAATTGGGTCTTAAATTATCAATGGCAAAGATACATATACAAACCAAATCGAGAAGCTGAAATAAATAAAAACAGTACTAGCAAACAAAGTTATTTTTGTTCTCTTCTTTTCCAAGGGCTATAAAAACAACCCTCAATTAGGAGAATTGTAGCACATTGCTGAGCCACTGGATCAGCCTGAATGATGAGTAAAATGAAATACATGGGCTTCAAAATCCAAATGCAAATGGAGACTCCACTAGTAAAAATTCTGAAAGGGAGGTTTTGTAATTATTTAATAGTTGTTAGCAAAAGGATTTAAAATTTGTAACTCCTCCCTAGAACTTGCCTTTTACATAGCCAGAAGAGATTCTTGGTAGAAATCACTCCTTACATAATGCTTCGTTCTTCAAAATACTGAGACACAAGCTATATTTTAGTGGTTAGACTTAGTGATAAATGCACTAGAAATGGAGCAGGTAAATCAATTTCTCACCCCTTGGTACTTTAAGCCTGATCTTCTGAAATGAGGAAAAACAATAGAAAAAGCTTTGCATCTGGCTATTAACTTCCAAGCCATAGGGACACATAACAAGGCTGCATGCCAACAAGATGTTCAGCTGCTAGAAAGACACTTATTTTGAAGTTAAACAAATCAAAGACATGGATTATGTTCTCTGGACATAGTGCTGTATTGATTCAAGTGAAATTTTGCTATTCTTTAAGTAGTTGAGGTTATAAAATTGATGGAGAAAAATCCTACATATCAGACAGGTTTCCAATACTGGGTGATACTCATCTGTCTCAGGCAACTGTTCTCTTCTAGCAGACTGTGCCTCAAAGCAGCCTCAATGCAGCTGCACCACCCACCTGAAGAACATCTTGTGTACCCCACACAACGACTTTACAAAATGTTTGATAACCCATCAGTTTCTGGTAACTCAAGACGCTGTTATGGATTTCTTGTCCTCAATAGGTCACATATGATTAAACCCACTGATGCCCTTGAAAAAAGTAACCAACCAGATGTCTGTGTTTTCAGTATATTAAGTTCTGCTTAAAACAGAGTACTGAAATATTGCTATTTTGGAAACAGCTGTAAATGAGACCACTGCCAATCCAGCTTTCTCTTTTGTCATAAAACTTGCCAAGAATCATTTGCTAGGTTGCCATGTGTCAGCTGACTACTGGCTGAGAACTTTTATTAGCATTTGTAAAAGTTCTTGAAAAATTTTAGAATGCTGATGCTCAAGGTGTCATGTTTCATGTTAGGAAGTATCCTATTCCATTGCAATTCCAACAGGTAAAAGTGTTTGGGTTATTAAAGATACCTTAAAGACAATACATATTGTCTAACATTGAACAGAAACTTCTAGAGGGTTATCATGACAAAGTGACTAGATATAACTAAACCACAAGAATCTATTTATGGTTTGTTTGGAGAATTTTTTTGCCAGAACAAGTGGTAAATTTTGGAAGCACTCTGGTAAAGACTAAAAATCCTATTATGAAGCACATATTCTAGCCAAACACATAACTAAAAATTAATATAACCCAGTGAAGATTGTTTATATGTTAACATCACTTTGCTTTTTAGTATTGTTCAGTTGTTGGTACTTTTTAACTTTTCTGTAACAAATGTTTAATAAAATGCACAAATTTAACCAAGTTGTGAAAAACCTGAATAAACTTAAAAATCTTTTGACGTGTGACAACGCATGGGGAAGTAGACGCTATGGTTCTAGAGCAAGTGTATACAGGAATTGCTTTTAGTGTGTGGTTTTATTATGGAAGATCCAGGCAAAGTTGAGAAAAATGCACATGACAAAAAGACCTGCATTCAAGGTCATTCAAAAATTAAAAAAAGGTGTTGAACCTGTAATCCTTAATAGTTCAGTTAAGCTGGTGTGTGGCTTCCTGTTCTTTGAGATATGAAGACTTTTTTTTCATCTGTTGCAAACAAAATCTGCCATTGAATGAAGTTGTTTTTATCTTATTAGTACTGCATTTATTTTTCACAGTTACTTCAATGAAATTGTTCTAACACCCCTTGACCACATATTGTTATGATCGGTAATGCATCATTAACAGAGAAACAGAAAAAAAAATTATACTCAGAGGGTTGTGTTATAACTCTTAGAGGAAACAACAAGATTGAACATTTTTAATGTTTTTTCTTGTAATTCATGGATTTCAAAAAAAAAAAAAAAGTGGTCTTTATGAATAAAGTACACACACAAAGCCAACTGTGAAGCACTCATTACTGACAGGTGTTTAATTAAATAAGTAGATGTCATTTTAGTAACCTACAGAAACTTCCCCAGCTAAGATTTAGAACTGATAAACCTGCTGAACCTTTAAGCCTTATTTACCTTGCACTAATCATCTAGCCTCTAATTTATTTTATAAATATGTAAAGCAAATTTCAAACTTTCACTTGAATTACAGTTTTAGCAAAACTAGATCAGACTGGATGCGACCTTTATCAACACATGACTTGTAATTTGTTATCGTTCATCATATCTCTTGAAATTAACTTATATTAATTTAGCAGAACCATAAATGTTATGGGAAAGGTGACTCTAGATTTTTCACCAATGCATACGTCATCTACATACATAGCAGTCAGTCTGCAGACATAAAGTATGCTTTTAATATTCCCCTGGAGTCAGGCTAACCAAAGACAAATGACCTTAATGGAAGGCTTCCAGAGGACAAAGCAATGTCCATCCTTTTGGCTGACTGAGGTAATGTTTCACATTCAGCTGTCTGGCATTTCTTTGTACCATGATAAATGCTGGATGCTGCAGCTAATCCATTCTGAAATTTCATAGTGTTTTCATGGCATCAGAGAGTAGATTTTTTTGTGACAGATGCAAACATTAAAGAAATAAATAGGGGAGGAAAAGCAATGAAAAAGTAGCTAGTTTCACCCTCCTCTCTTATTTCTGACCAAAGAAGTAGTGGACTGTCATTCATGAACCTCTGGGGTAAAACAAAATTTCTGTGCCTGCTCAATCTTCACTTCCTATTAAAACTTAAAGCTAGAGAAACCTCAAATAATTTCCATTAACTATAGAGAATGGAAAAGGAATGCTTTATGATAGGATTAGGAGAGTGAAGACACACGGGCAGGTCTGGATACAGAGAGTGAGAGCATTGCATAGGAAAAATCATGATTGAACCCCTTTTCTAAGAGCTATATTGAATTCAGAGACCAATCTGCCATGGGGAAAATGAGTGTCCTAGAAGAGAATGAGTGTCGGTTCCGGAGGTGCTCTGGGTGGGGTGCTGTGAGTCCGAAACCGACTTTTGGCTGAAAGTCGCTTGGCAGCTCCTGCACACACACACACACCCACACACCCACACACATGCACACACACACACACAGACACACGCACACACACACGCACAAGCGCGCACACATGCACACACAAGCACACACACACAAACACAAAGCACACACACGCACAAGCACAAGCGCGCGCGCGCACACACACACCGGATAGCTCCTTCAACAGGTCGATGGCAAAGAGGCAGGAAGGGTCTTTGTGTGCAGATCCACTGCAGCCTTTATTCCAGCATGCTGCCCGTGACAAAGACGCAGTGAACAGGAGCAGTGACAAAGACACAGACCCCTATCGAGTTCCAGCTTAAGTACGGGGGTCGGGAGAGCTGAGGGCATGGGGCAGTACATAGGTGGGGCTAAGGTATGGGGACGAATAGGAAACTAGTGAGGGAGGGACTAAGGGACAAGGGTGAATGGGGAAATAGGGAAGGGAGAACATTCTGGATTAGGGCCATTTAGGGTAGAAAGGGGCAAAGGAAGCCAATGGGCCAATAGGAGAGACAGAGCCAGGGTACATTTCTGTAACAGAACAGGACATTGTGAGAGAGACCTTTTTAGTCATTTTAACCTGGGGAGAATTTCTCCACTTAGCTCCAGGGGGTTCTTTTAATCCCTGGTGTCATGGGACACCTGTCTACAACAAATGAGAGGAGCAACTCAGTGAGAAAGTGGGAATACTAAACACACAAAAGTTCTGGCATCAGAGGAGGAGATGAAGGCAAGTAGAGGGACATTGATGCACAGAGTACAGAAGTTTATGGAGTGATGTAGAGGAATTTAGCTCAAGAGTATGCAATAATTTGGTTACCTGTCACTTTCAAAATGGACAAGAAAGATAAGGAGGAAGAAGGAGAACTGCTAGGATTAGTAGAGGAGAAAAGTTTCCATATTCCCTGACAGTAGTCTCTTTTGTAATGAAATGTTGTATTTTCAAGGCATGATAATATTACAAGTCAATCTCCTCTTCAGAGTTTGAGTGTATCTGATTAAATAATAAATAAGTGAAGATTTGAGGCTCCAAGAAAAGAAAGTGCTTCTGCACTCAGTCCAATGTCAAGCTGTCTGCTTAAGTGCATTATTATTTTAAAGTGTCTCATCACTTCCTGCTTTATCACTCCTAAAAAGAATACATCTGCAAAATTAGTATTTGGGTATGCAAATGTTTAGTTTGCATTCAAAGATGTGGGCAGTCTGCACCTGAAAAATCACAGCACTGCTCTCCTTCAAGCTTAACATGTTCTAAGTCTTGATATCCTCTTCAAAATAACCAGAGGCTCACACTCTTAGTGTTTGTCAATTTTTAGTTAGCTGAGTAACAATCATTTTAGAGGAAAATTATTACGTTTTTTTTCAAATAACTATGTTCACTGAAGTGGTCTTGCTTGAATATTCTGTTGCTGGGGAATGTGTAAGAAGCACAAGGATGGAGACATCTCAAAATCTCATATTGCTGTGATGATAACACAACAGACAATATGAAGGTTAATCTACCAATTCAGAAGCTATAAACATGGGGTTTATCAGGCTTATTTAGTAAATCTGTAAAAGACCCAGGCCTGGAGGGGTGGAGATGATCATTGAAGTCTTGTTTGTTCCGTTATGGTAGACTGAGATAATTTGCCAAAACATCTAAAAATTTTTAATGAAAAGTTTCACAGATGTGGTGGTGCTCTTGATAATCCAAGACACTCAATATCACAACTCAGCTACACTGCTCACAAATGGGGTATAAAATAAGAAATATTATAGCACCTTTCTAGAGGGAGATTAATCTTTTAAAAATTGACAAGGAAGCTCCATATAATTAACAAACATAAACATTTCTGTCTCTCTGCCTGGTAATAAGGGCATATTATGGCTACTTAAATGTCAACAGCTATTTTTTGTATCATTAACTCACACAAGAACCAGATGCTAAATAGCCATTTCAGTAGCATAAATGATGGAGCAAACTTTTGAGTAGGAAATAAAAATTTTAATACAGAAACAGAATTTTACATCCCTAGTAGCTAACAGCTGTTCGGAGTTGACAGATCAGCGATGTGCTACAAAACCTTTGTGACAAAACAACTTACGAAAAAAAATGCACAAATAAAACTCACAACGTGTCACATACTAAGAGTTTTCCAAATGTGTGCTAGCAGATACATTATTATGGTAAATGTGAGAAGACCTTCAATATACCCAACTTTCATTTTGTCAGATAGGAAAAGAGAGGCTGAGGGGTCTTGCTTACAGAGGAGATTTACTTTTCACTGTGTTTGGATGAACTATTCATTGAAGATTTAACAATTCATTATTCTTTGTCTCTACAGACTGGCTGTATCCTACTGCAAACTGTTAATAGTTTAACAAAACAGAAACTTTCTCCCTGCATTAAGCATTTTGGAAGGTAATACTGCTCAGCTTGCTACTCCAATGGATCCTGCTGGACTGTGTACTTTCCTGTGGTGTGTGATGGGTTGGGCATCATCAAGCCGTCAGACCCACCTCAAGTTGTGGGGAACAGGCTGAATTCCCAAATTCCCTTTGACTGCCTCTTCCAACTCCATGAATTCTCTCCTTTTGACACGTACATATCACTCCCAGCCAGAACACCACTCCATAGCTGCTTTGTGCCAGTTGTCAGCACAGGCTCATGGAGAAGCCCCTTAGTCCAGAGGGCTCCTGCTCTGTCAGTCAGCTGTGAAGCTACAGAGCAGCAGTTTCAGCAGTATTAACATCGGTTGTGGTGCCAGGCAGAGCAGGAAGAAGACTTGAGCTAAGCAGCAGTGTGGAGACCCCAACCAGTTGCTCTGTGATCTGATGCAAGTGTGTTACACCTCTTGTGGCACGAATCCCTGTCTCACTGAATTGGTGCAAGCAGACACAACACACCCCAGACATGGGATGACCAACTATGGCAGCACAGTTTTGAACAGAAAAAACTGTTCTGTGTGGATACCTGCACACACCTCATCATAGCTGTAGAGGCAGTGTACTATTCAAGGGCTATTTAAATTAATAACTTACTTCATTTCCTATAAGTCCATTTTTGTTAATCAAAAAGGAGTTACAGGCACGAGTTTATCATATAGAGCTGCTACTGGTAAATAGTAACCAACTGTGCTCTGAGCAATATGGGGATGCTGTAGAGGCTGACTAGCAAGTTATGGTTGGTGGTGTTGAGTCCAAGGTTTGTTGATATGGTTTTGCACCGTTAGTTTTCCAGCATTACCAAAAGATCTGTGGATCGCACAGCCTTATCCACTGTTGTTTCTACCAAGGCTTAGTTCTCAGTGGCTTCTAGTCCAAGGTGGGGCTGCTTATTAGGGAGCAGATCTGCTGAGTTTCATGAGTCTCTTATTTAATAGGAAAAGAAAGCTTATTTCCATGGCCATTACTGTAGACTTCAGACATGCTTTCTATTTCCTGAGTCTACAGTTTCAGAGTTATCTTCTATTTCCTTTGATAATTAAGTCTTCTGGTGGATATTTACAAGTTCATGCTGTACTATATTATGTCCAAAAAATAAAAATGCATTTTTCAGTGAAATGCTGAACTTTTTATCAGGTAGACATACTACAGCAAACACTTTTGAATGTATTTTATGTACTGCTATGACAAAATGCTGCAGAAAATATTTTTAAATGTCATGAACTTTACAATTACAAATCGTGATATTGATCAAATTGTGAAGCACACTGATTTTGAATTAGTGGATTTCTCTTATCATTCAAAGAACACAGCTACATCAGAATTGCTCATGCTGAAGTACAAGAGGAAGGGCAGCAAATGACATGAGAGCCTAAGTTCATGTCTGGGAATAATGAGGGTACTGTAGGAACTTTTTGAGGAAGACTTTTATCAAGAATATCTTTTTTCCCTGTATCACAGAAGGAAGAGACAGTAATTCTAGGAACCCCTTTATTTGACCTTGTTAAATCACCCAGCTGCTTTGGTCTAATCAAACTACAATTCATAAGTTTCATTTCTGAATTGTACATATATTCTTGTTATCCCTTTTTTTTTATAAGAGCAAATAATTGACTATCAAACTACATTTCCTGGTCAGCTATGTATTTCTAGCCCTTGGTCTGAAAAATGACACACTCTTTTCATTGTGTCCACATTTTTCTTTTTGACTGAGGCTCTTCTGATCATTTTCTTATTCTGCTTGCACTGGGATAAGAAAGAGGACGCTTGTGTTTACAAAGAGCAACTGTCCATATTATTTTCAATCTTGAAATCATGCTTATATTTTAGTAAAAACTTTTAGTATATCAGTTTAACCTTGCTGATTATCTTGCCCACTAGCTTCTTTAATAACAGACTTAATATTGCTTGGTGCCAAATCTGCCCCCTCAAGCCACATACATGTGTTAAATTACCTCATAATGCAGAGGCCTAATAGGTGAAGTTCACTTAAAAAAATCCCTAAGCAATTTAAATTATGTTAATATCTAAATCTCTTTGGTAAAAAACAGTTTTCCCATCCTAATATGAGTTTGGATTGTTTACAGTTGGGACTTCAGACATAAATATTTTCATTAATCAAGTCAGAATAACACTGAAAGAAAATTGATGAGGAGATGAATCAGTTAAATGGAGGGAAAATCCTTTAATCAAGGTTGCAAAATATTAATTTTTACCGATTTGTTTGTACAACTTATCCATTATTTTGACAATATATCATGACTTGCTCATTCTGTGCTATTGCTGTTAAATTGCAGTCACAAGTTCAATTATTTATGTTGACAGATTAAAACCACTTGATTTAACACTCTAAATTCAGAATTGTTGGCCTAGTTGACGTCACAAAATGCTGTACCTCAAATGCTATTAGTTTACCAAACTATCCTTGTTTTACTAGACTACTCAAGAACCAAAAATAAATAAATCACATTAATTTAGAGCGAATCACTCTTTTTACTGATTTCATTCTGTTTAGTAGGGAAAAAAAGGAAAAAAAAAAGAAAAAAAAAGAAAAAAAATCCACCTAAATTCATATGGTTTAGAAACTGGTTTTTTTCAAGAAGCTGACCAAAAGAAAAAAAAAAACCACAAAATGGTTTTTAATTAGAAACTGTCAAAAAAGTATCTTTAAAAATTTTAAAACAGAATTCTGGTACAATGTAGAAGGTTTGATCTTGGGGAACTAAATTAATGGAAAAAAAGTACACTGAACACAAATGTGCACGTTGAACAGAGGCTCTTTTTGTCCTGTTGAAAAAAAATTGAGCAAACTTTTAAGCTTATTTTAGGAAGCAACATCTGATTCTCAGCTTGGAGCTTAGAGTAGAAGGAGAAAAGGAAAAAAAAATGTATTTGTTCCATAAACTTTGTCTANAACTTTTAAGCTTTTTTTAGGAAGCAACATCTGATTCTCAGCTTGGAGCTTAGAGTAGAAGGAGAAAAGGAAAAAAAATGTATTTGTTCCATAAACTTTGTGTCTATTTTCTGTCTATTTGTTTCAAAACAGTGTACTCAAGTTTCACACTTTTTTACTGGAAGAAAACAGATCCATTCTAAAATCATCAAAGCTAATAAGATAAAGGATTTTTTTAATCAGAAAAAGTAAGACTTGAGTACAGCCAATGATATTGTCAATTATAACAATTAACAGCAAACATACCCACAACACTTAGCCATGGATAACCCAATTTGGATTAGTCCTAGACTATAGGGCTATATTTTAGTCTAGGCTATATTTATCTAGACTACAATTTATAGGACAGATCTATAGAAATGAGAGCAAGAGCTATCTTACTACCAATTGTTATTCCGACTTCGGGTTTTTTGTGATTATACAAAGGCTAGATCTAGGAATTTTCGGGGGGAAAAAAAAGCAACTTAATACTATTCATGAAACCCATGAACAAGGTCTAGCTCAAGACAAAATGCCTACCATCTAGCCCAAGAGGCACCAATTATTCATCAAAAAGAACTCATTAAAAAATATTGCATAATTAGCTTTATTTTGGAACACTTTTGACTCCCAAGATTCCCTTTTTTGTGTAGAGCAACAAATTTCTGTGTGATTCCAAACAAGACTCAAAATTGGTTTGGGAGAAAGGAGGGTTCAATTAAAAGCAAATTGTCTTCTCAGCTCCATCATTACATCTCATGAATCCTAAAAAGAAATACACAAAATTATCACTGTTTTTCATAGCAGACTTACAGCAGCACCCTTCTAACATGAGAATCTATACATTTTGCTTGCCCAGCTACAGCTTGATTAGGAAGAAAACAATTTCGTTTGCTTTATTGATAAATACAACCTGTTTAACATCTTCATTAATGGATGATGGGACAGAGTACACCCTCTGCAAATTTGCTAATGACACAAAGGAAGGGAGGTTGCTCAGAGAGATTGTGGAGTCCCTACACTTGGAGATATTCAAAAGCCACCTGGGTATGATCCTGTGCAACCTGCTCTAGGTGGCTCTGCTTGAGCAGGGATTTGGGGAAGATGAACCTCAAGAGGCCTCTTCAACCTCAACCCTTCTGTGAATCTATGAAAACTGGAGAACTGTTTCTAAGGGACACTACAAGTAAAAAGTCATCCAAAGAAGTGCAGTTCTGTCACACACTTTAGAAAGCACATCTGGAGAAAAACATGCACAAAGACTGGAGAATGCGGACACACAGCAGGAAAATATAAATAACTTTCATATATTCTATGAAGCACAATTCTTTTTCTGTTTCTAAGGGAAGAATGTGTCTTTTTTCTAATGTAGTGTTATCTACAATATCGGTGTAGTCAGTAAGGACTATATGATGACAAAGGCAATACAAATATTCATCTAGTACATTGCAGGAAGAAGCCCAGAGAGAATACACTGCATGGAATCCTCTGATGCCATTGTCAAGAAAATTTGACTTTTCAGTCAGTAAAAGCTGAAAAGCAACCCTCTTCTTCTGAGTTATTTTATTTGAAGAAGTAGACTAATTCAAAAGCAAAATCAAAGAGCTTCGCTTTTCAGATCACAGAGTAGCACTTAGCATTTTTCGATTTTTATTACACTATTATTATGCATGTTATCCAAATTGATTTAAAAAGGGCTTTCATGTTTTGACAACACATTAGAGCACCTGGATGTGATCTAAAACCCTATGCTAAAACATGAATCTCAAGCAAAGGAATGCAGTGCAGAACTGATCCTTTTTCCTGATGTTCTCAGCACCTGTCTCAGCTGTACCACAGGTGCTAATAGACATTTTCTCCAGCTTGTGCTATGGATTCCCAGACACAGCCAGCCAGACTATGAGAGTCTGTATGCCATCTGGAAGTTATCAGTGCTAAAAAGACATGTAGAGATGTGCCTGTTTTTAACAGAAATGGACTTCAGTCTCTGCATTGCTCTTTATGATCAAAAAATACTGTGTTTTGGAAAAAAGTTTAATGCTCACTGTGTTTCTATGTTTAAAGTGTAAAGCAAAGGAAGACTATGTCCATTTCAAAGGCAATGGAATGTGTTTGTGTCTAAGGATATTTGAGTTAAATGTTTGATTTCAAACTCTTTCAGTTCCTTGCTCTTTGCAAAGAAGGAAAATCACTGAAAGGGAAACTAACCTTAGCAACACTGTCCTCTCTAGGTCACTGGTTTAAATCTAGTTAAATCAGTATAAAGGAGAATTTAGTGTCTGATGATTGTTTTGCAGTCTTCATGAACTGAGTTGATCTGAGCTCAGAGACACCGAATATGTGATATATCCTATTGTAAAAAAAGCTTCCTTTAAAATTGACACTTCACAAGTCTATCAGCGTAGCAAACAAGCTAGAGACTCTTTGAAGTGATTGATTAATAATTTTCCAGATATTTTCAGTTCCTCAGCCCTACTGTTTAAGGCCAAACTTTCCTAGCCATGCTGATCACCAGAGTTCTTCCTTATCTCTTGTATTGCCATGTCCTGAGCTATCCTGAGGATCTGGAAGATGCATCTCACTCTTTGGATGCCCTAGAGAAACACACAAGGTTCTGGCCACAGAAAGTCTGGGCCAGTACCCTGGTTTTAAAATGAGACACCATACAGATAAAATGTGGGATGCCAACCAACTAACTGGAGATTTATAGAGACAAAGCATGAATAAAGCTACAGCAAATAAAAGCCATTGGTTTTTAAAAGAAACTATAACTGACAAGATAGGTCCAAAGGTTTCTAGAGTCCAGTGTCAGGTATAGAAGCAAAGTTCTAATCAGTTTCACTTCAGACCAAATTGTAACAGTGTCCCCCTGTCTGTATCCATCCAACAAGCTGTTTAGAACGTGTGGAGTGAGAAACCTGTTCTGTATGCAATATACTGTGTCTTCAGATTCAGCTCAAAGCAGTAAACTTCAGTGTGGAGAAGCAGACTTGCCTCCATACCCCATTTCCTCTTCAGAACTCCTGTATAATTAAATTGTCAAACAATCATTAGCCCATTGTAAGTAAAAGGCTTTTTTCTTCCTGGATGGACAATTTGACAATCCACATTCAGGCTTTCACAAAGCGTATAACTTGACAGCCAAAGATTATTCAATCAAATAAATTGAATTAATACATTCAGCTCATTACTGGGTTTTGTTCGTGACCAGACAAAACAGCAGCTTGTGAGCTGGCATTCAAATATTGGGTAAATTGTCTTACCCCTTTCTTCTCCATCACCCCATGACTCTGAACCTGAATTCTCACTCCTACAAATTAATTCAGTTTTTCCACATGTCAGAAAATTGCCACATGAGAATTTAATGTGGAAAATTGTAAAGAAAGCCATAAATGGATTGTCTTCAGAGCTTTTTAATGGAATACTCAAAATATTCTTGTTTTTATAAAATCAAGATAAAAGTATAATATTCTCTAGTTGTGTAACAGTATTTAGAGACTGCAAAATAATTACATGACAGGAAGCGGTAAGAACCAATAGGTTCTGAAAGTTGACATGTTTAACATTAAAAAGTGATTATTGTTCTCCTTCATAAAACAATGTGAGTTCACACCACAAAAGCTCTTATTCTTGTCCTCAGATTGACATTTTTTCTCTCCTTCAGCATTGGTTCTACCAGATGAGTAGCAATGAATCCTTTCTAATTTCTTTTCAGATGTTGTTTTGTGGTTGCTAGACTCAAAGTGTACCCCAGGGATCATTTAAAGTAATGTCCTCACCAAAACCAAGATTATACAGGCCTTGACCACCCTTCATAACTTGTAAAATTTCTCATAACAGCAAATTATCTTCAGGTTATCCAGTCTTATGCTTCATCATCCTCCCAAGTTTCCCAAGCTTTTGCATCCAAAACCATCTATGATGAAAGACAAATTGATTTCTTCAGTCCCTTGAAAACATTTGGTGATCGTTGATATTGCAACTACGTATGATCAAGCCACCCTCTACCACCTCTCGGTGAGCCAGGGCCCTCCTAGGTCGTGCTTTCTAAATCCATCATTCACACTGCTGGATTCTCATTACTTTGTCTTTGCCTTAAAAATGGCGTTCCCAAACAGAGATCATATACATTCCAAGGCTTCTCTGGAGTTGAGTGAGAAGTGTAACTAGGTGTTTTCTATACAAACTTCTGCCTCATTGATCTAAAATTAAAAGTACTTTCCTACTATATCTTTTTCCATTCTACTCCTTTCTTTAAGGAAAAATATCCTGTTTCGAATTTCAGTTTGGTTTTTTTTTTCTTAGGCGCAGAACTTTGGTTCATAAATACTTGGCTGAAACCTTTCAGGTTTCTAAGCAACTCCCCCAACTGCCACAAGCATTTTTAGCATTTTCCCTAAAATAGTTAAAACTCTTTTCATCTTTGCACAAGCCATAAATTAAAAGGTATAGTCTCCATCCTACTATTCAGATTTGTCATGAAGATACCAAGTAGAATTTGACCAAATGCCAGTTCTTAAGAGAATTTACTCAGCATGTCCTCCACGTCTGATGAGGTTTCACTGATTAGTTTTCAACAAAAAGAAGTTTTCAACTACTTTTATAGCTGCCCAAAGGCAACTCCATGCACGCTGTATTTCCTCAGCTTATAAGATTCTAATGTTGAAAAAATGTCTAAGAACACTCTCAGAGTTAATTTATATCTACTGCTATCTCCTTTCTATACTAGGCTACCACCATTCTCAAAGAAGGTAACCAGAAAAATTTGATATGATCCTTTCTTGGCAGCTTCTTGTTGGCTGATGTTGCAACCCTTATATTTTGTAGGTACTTAAAATTATATTAATAATTTGTTTCATGTTGTTTCCAGGATCTGAAACCAGACTGATTTATAATTCCTTGGTTCCTCTTAAAAAAAGTTATAAAAGGTTTTATTTTTCTTAGTTTTCTAGGATCTTTCCTGTCTGCAGCTTCCAGGGGATAGTCACTAATCATTCAGAGATTACTTTGGCTCTTTTCTTGGGATGAATTTCATCAAATCCTGAGAATTTTAATGTAACAATTTTACATAAATATTCCCTGAACTATTCTCTTCTCTACTCCAGCCTGAATTCTGAGCAACTTGTTAAAATTAATATGTTAAAATATCCAGCACGATCTACCTTTTCCTCAAAGATTAAAGCAAATAATTAATTTCTGTTTTCTCTGATGAAAGAAAATTATTGTTTTTCTCTGTAGAACACTTTGTTCAATATCTTTCGCCTTTTCCTTCTTATTTCTTATGTATTCACTGAAAATTGTATTGCTTGCCATGTCCCTTGCTACTTGGAACTCATATAGTTTTTAAGTTTTCTTATTTTATCCTTATACTTGTGTAATTCCATTGTATTCATTCTTATTTATGAAACAGCTTGGATTTATTAGTTTAAATAGCAGGCATTTCCTTACCCAGCTGGCAAGGAATGGTTATTTGTGCAGCTCCACAAACATGGCTATCCCACTTCTGATAAACAGGCAGGAACAGGTGAAAACTTTGTGAGTAACCTCTTTATTCTGAGCAGATATTTGCAAAGCCTCTGCTTCTCCATGTCCTCAGAGCCTCATGGAGCAAGGCAGGCTGCAGGGCATGCTGTGGGGAAAATGATGGAAATACAAACTGGCACCCTAATGCATAGCTTGTACTTGTTCCGTACTTTTAATCTATTGTATACCTGCTATATGGGCTCTGACAACTCTAACAGTGATTTTGGAGTTTGTGTTATTATCCCCTCACCCCTCCAGCTCCCATTCCCTTCACCTCCACAAGAATTTTTGCATAGCAGTGGCACTCTGGCTATTGCTGGAATGTCCTGGTCAGAGAAATCAGCACTGACAACTTCCTGCTGCCTCGGTGGGCATTGCTCTATGCCCTTGGGTTGTAAAGGGTCAATGGGTCTTTGGGCAGTAGGGGAAGGAAGGTGGGTGCCACACTGGTGTCAGGCATGAACTGCTATTCTTATCATTTAGTTTCAGTTTGAAATAGAAATAGTGGTATCTGTAGAATCTTGAAGTGCTGATACTGGTTCAGATGAATAATTTGGTGTTTGCTTTGCAGTGGGAGAATGGAAGAAACCTTCATTCTCGTTTTACAAAATGTAATTCTCAGAAAAAGCTCACTGCTTCCCTCCGCTAAGACTGTAAAGATCTAAAGCCACTCATCCATTAATTGACAATATGGGGTCATACTGGACTGGTCTTCCTGCAAACTGTTTCTGAAAGTGATATGAAAAGATTTGTGTTAGACATTGAAAGTTACTGATGGCAAATGGCAGCAGTCACACACAATGTACAATATCATGCTCGCCACGTCTTAGCAGAGAAATGCAGTGTCATACGCAGCTCATTCTGAAAAGGAACATTAAGTCTTTCACTGGTATCTGTACACTGTTTGCCAAAAGACATTTCATTTTTACTTTTCTTTTTGTTTCTGTAGTTACTTTAATGCACAAAGGTGTTATAAAGATGACTCTCTGGGGAAAAAAACATCAAAAAAATCTGTACAGTGCAGCCAGACAGCACTTCAAAAGTAAATTAGCAATAATTAGTTGTGCGTATTCAATCTTCAGTCAAACCAAGATGTAGAAAGGTTAGGTTCAATTTTTAGGTCTGCCAAAGGTCTGCTTTTAAGTTTTATTAGAAATCCCTTTCCCGCTTTTTTGGTTTTGCTGTATAGTTAAGAGTTAAGACCATGCAGGAAGGGAGCTGTCTGTGTGTGTGTTTAGCAAGGCAGCCTAAGAAAACAGGATCCTGAAGCCATCTGGGACCTTTACTTATTCTTGCTACATCACACAAATAGCCCATGATATATTTCACTTTCTTTCTACAAAAACCTTTGTTGAGGTAGATTTTGTTATGTATTATGCAATGCAGACTTCATTGCAGATTCTGCCAGTAGTGTTTAATGATTCTGGGATTCGAATGCCATGTTGAGCTGCCTAGAGACACTAACATTGCTTTGTCCAACCACTGGCTGAAAACACAGTTTGCAGAGCTGGTTTAATCTAATCTTCCCTGATTATGTAACAAAGTAACAAAGGAAGGATCATGTTGGTCACACAAACTCCTCAAGCCACTTAAGAAAACAGAATGGTTTATGTGGTCATATGCATTCATCCCATCAAGGGTGAGCATTTTCACATCCATTCGATGGTCATCTAGGCAAGGAGAAAAGGTTGTTCTCAATACAGTGCTAATTCTGGCAAGAGCCAGAAATTCTGAGCAATATTCATGGGAAAACAGTCTCATCAATGGAAGGAAGGAAGGAAGGAAGGAAGGAAGGAAGGAAGGAAGGAAGGAAGGAAGGAAGGAAGGAAGGAAGGAAGGGAAGGAGGAAGGAAGAAAAAGTCCAGCAAAAATAAGCTTTTAGAAACAGGGAGGGAAGAAAATTTGAGAAGTTTTCACAGTCAGCTATCCACATTTTCCGTTTAAACTATAAGCTATTAAAAAGCTACATAAAAAGTTTCAGATGCATTTATATGCATGGAGCAGTTAAAAAAACAAACAAATAAACAAACAAACGAAGAGGAACTAAAGAGGTGGACATAAAGAGCTATAAAAACACAGTCCCATCACAGGGGTGCTTCTTCCCAGTAGGGCAGACTCCCCTCCAGGGCCACAATTCAGAAAGCATTTGACTACTTGGGGAACAAGATGTGGTCTTGACAGTTTTCTTCCCTCCTATGGCTTTTACCCTGGAGACTGGCAGTTCAGTTAACATCAAAGTTACACTGTTAAATGGAAGTAGTGAATGTATATGGTAGATAAAATTCATTCTAAATATTCTGACCTTGATTATAAAATTCATTCTATATATTCTGACCTTGAGGCATAAATTGGAAGGAATTTAATAAAATAAAAAATGTCCAAGGTTGTCTGCTGGGGTGCAAAGGAGTAGCATGTAGATCAGAGTGTGTGACCTGTGCTCCTTTATTAGTCTCTGGCACAAGGGTTTTTACTCATACAGATAATGCTTGTTCCCTTTTAGAACTTATTTGGGCTTGATTAATTTGTTGTTGTTGTTGTTGGTAGGCAGCACTCGAAACATGTAAATTACTTTTCTTCTTCAGGAATACTGCTTTAATGGGGACCTACAAAAGCTCGGTCCCCTAGCAACAGCTCTCTGCAAGCTCTTCTTATAAATCAATGCCAGATAGGTGGAACACATAGAAGGGACAAAGATATTAAATGGATTTTGTTGGTCAAGGTCACTTTTTTGTCCATGCTGAATTCAACTTGTTTCATTAATTAATTAAAAATAATCAAAACAAAACAAAGGAAAACAACATATTCCATCTTCCTCAGAAGGCCTGAACAGCTTTGTAATAATGAAATGCTATACAATATTATATTAAATGACTACTTTGAAGACTTGATGAAATCTTGGTGTTTCATTAGCAGCAATAATGATGATAGATTATTTCAATAACTGTAAAATTTGCTTGTCATGGAGAACTGATATCTATATTTTCAAGGTCTTGTTCGGTGCAGTCCAGCTCATCTATATATTTAGTTTCCAAAAGAATTTGACCAAGTAATATATTTCAACCTGAACTTCAACTATAAGTGTAAGGGTAAGTACACTTATTCTGCAATATTTTGACTCAATTTAAATATCACATTTAGAAATGGTACATTCACAACTGAGAATGTTACATTTTCTCCTTGCTTTCCAAACAATGCTCTTTCCTTATGGTAAAAATTGTTGTGACAAGGAAAAAGAGCATCTGTAAGAGGAAAATTCATTTTGCTCAGATGCAAGGATTTAAAGCTGGTTCAATAAACTAAGCAAGATGAAGAAATATACATAATACAGTTGTGTTATCTCTCGGCATTTCCAAAGACTATCTTCAAGTGATTATTGTCAAGTGATTATCAACAACTTTGAATGGATTTGCATAGAGTGGATGAAAGAAACTCCTCCAGCTTGACCTTGTTGAACTGCACATTTCTTACCTTAATACTTCAAGAACCACTGCTGTTCAAAATAATTGGAAAAAAACCCCTACTTTTATATTTCATTTTTAAAGTAAACAAACTGGGTTTTGATCAAACTCTCCAGAAAACCTCTAAGAAACATGCCAAGAACGGAAGGCTTCAGCCCTCAAATGGATAGATAAAGCTGCTATAAATTCAAAGGTGATGGATAGAAGGCATTGAGTAACAATCCTCAGTGCAGCACTGATGTAATTTAACTTAGAATTTGTTAGGCCATCCGTAAGTCATTTACACTTCAAAAATGTGAACGAACACAAAGATGAAAGAAGTCTGCCATGAAGGAAAGCAAAGTCCGATCTCAGAAAGTGGCAGAAATTTTCTAGCACCATAAAGGGTCCTATTAACATCTCTACAATTTGATCTTATATCCAATTCTAGTAGAAAGCTGATTATCCATTCTGCACTCCCTTCAGCTGTAAATATTTCAAACCTGACTGTTTTATGTCCCTTCCCTATAACAAAGTTACAATCTCTAAAATTTTGTAACATATACAGCTTGTTGTAAAGGCCAGATGTCCTTGGTTTGAGAAAGAAATTGTACTCAAGAAAACAGCTTTGTTCCATTTTGGCAGATTAAATTCAAAAGAAATACAGTATTTGTATCCAAGAAATGCAGTCTGTCAAAATAAAAGGCAGGCAAGAACTCTTAGAGCTGAAGTAATGGACAATAAAAGCCAAGGGACCAAAAGGAAAGTAGCTGTGCTTAATATGAGCAGCTTAGAGCCACGAGTGTCTTTCTAAGCTGAGAAAAGCAAGTCTGCAAGAGCCTCCACACTCAGTCGGTGCCAAATGACCCCTCTTGTGCCCATCTTGTTCATCACACCAGCAACAGCATTTTTAACAACAGCACGTTTAAGTGTAGATTTTACCTCTCCAACAATAAGAAAATTCGGGATGACTGGTCAATAATTTTCCTCATATTTTCAGTAGTTACAGTAGAAGCAAAGAAAAGATAGGCTCTTATATTTCCCACATATCTGTGCCATTCCTTTTAGGGATTGTTTTTAGCCACAAGGAAGGTGATCAGTGTCAAAAGCCAATCAGTCCTTGCCTTCCCTGCACAAACAACCATTTCCTTAAGCCACAGAGTTTTGGTTTATTGTAGTTTAAGTGACATCCCCACGCCTATTAATAGCCTGCAGAGAGATTCAAAGCATGTTATGTAGATGAAGAGATGAAAATTCAAATAAACACCTGCCTGCAGGACATTTACATTTGTCTGGAACTGTCTCTGAAATGCTGGCACTGAGCAACTGGGCAACACTTGACTGAAAGAGCAGCTAAGCTGTTGGAGATCTTTTCTTGCCCAGTCAGCCTGACCTCAGGCAGGATACAGTCCTTTTCTTGACAGTGTAAATTATCCCTATGACTCGAGTAAAGTCATCTTAGGTGGTTGTATTTTCCACTACCTCCCACTAATGCCATCAAGAGTTACCGCACACTTGAAGAAAATTACAGGCTTTGGATAATTTCCCCCGCCAAGGCAGGAGCCCAGCAGTGACTCTGTGGCAAGGTTTGAAAGTGAGCTGCAGTTACGAGATTTGATTGTGGAGTCTCTGGGTATTAGGGGTGTGCCTGTGGGAACAGCTTAATTTGTTTGTTCCCTGAGACCCTCAGGGCTCTGAGAATCCCCGAACAGTCACATGCATAGATGGAACAGTCAACTGGTTTGCAGCAGTTGACCAGCTTAAAATTTGGTGATTTGCAGAACTTTGAACCACCTTCATAACTAGAGAGACCTCAGAGGTCTCATCTTTGTAACCCAGAGAATTCTAGGGAGAATTTTGGGCCATTCTTGTTATTCCCCCAGGCAAGTCCAGCTGTACAAGTTCAATTTTATGCTCGTATGGATGATGATATGCAAGTAACTGCAATGGCAATATTTACTCAGAAAGTCAAGACACTTTCCCTAAAAATCAAAGCACCATTACCTTCTGAAGCAAATGAGGGAGTAATTTTAGCCAAAGCATCAAAGTTACCGATAGTTTTATCATAAGACTGTGTTGTGTGAAGAGAAAGTGTTGCAATCCTAGTGGATTGTCAAACGTTAGGTTGCAAATAGAACATCTCATAAAATAATGTTAACATTACTTCAATCTTAACAACAATCTTAAGACTTTTTTTTGCTAACAACTGTCAAAATATGGAAAATACATTTGCTTCTACAAATGTGAAAAAAAGTTTATAATCTTTCATGTAGGACACTTTGACAGCAAATGAAATTGCTCCATTTTCTGAATTTATCCTCAGCTGAGATGATATGTTCCTGTAAGACAAAACTTTCATGTTTTTCCAATAATACACTAGCTCCTGTTACAATAAAATTTTAAAAAAAAAAAAAAGCTCAGATAGAAAGAGCCTTTCTTGTGCCTTCTGATGCTTCAAAGCATAAAAATTTCAAAATGTTCCCAAGAAGATTTTAAGCTCCTCTGTAGAACCAACTTGTTTCCTTTCTGTGCTCTGGTCACTATCTCAGTCTATTTTTAATCTTTCTATCATGTGGTGTGAAGCAAAGAGCACAGTGCCTGGGTGGTCAATTAACCTCAATTGCACTTGCTGGTCCCTGTGCATCAGCAGATGGCAGTGACAGTGACTCCATCCTGCAGACTTTCTCTCAGAAAGCAGACTCCAAATGTTAACTGAGCTGCACAGGGTATCCATGAGCTTAAAAATACTGTATATGGAACTGTGAATAGGACTTCTCAGCAGAATGACAGACAAAAAGACTTCACTACCAGTGCCCTGAGGTGTTGCTGCAGCTGGAGGTCCCCCAGGGAATTTTTGTGAGGGCTCTGGCAGAGCAAGCCAGCTACACCCAAGGGACTGCCAAGGCCCTTCACCAAGGATGGAGACAACCAAATGCAGCTGCTAGGTTTTGACCATCTCTCCCTGTTTCTCTAAAAAACATTTTCCACTGATTTATGGTCTCCTGAGCCTTATGGAGGTCTTACAGTGCAGAGTTCCAGTGGAACCGCACAGGAAAAGGTCAAAAGGGGAGCTGTGAAATAGGAAATTTTTTGTGACCATAGAGGAGATGTACCCTGACTTATCCTGAGGGGGAACAGCCTTTCAAAGGTAAGAGAAGGCAGAAAACTTCAGGACACAACAGAGACACAAGGCTGTGGAAAGGTCACTTCCAGCAGCAGCTCAGAAAGCCACAGTTCAGTATTGCAAAGTCCTTTGCCTTTTCCAGATGTAGAGCAAATGCCACTTTTAATAGGAACATGTTTGATGAATGGCTGCCTTACATTTCTTGGTTGTTTGGGGTTTGTTTGGGTTTCTTTTTATGATAAACAAACCAACTTTAAATATGGTCCTCAATTAAACTTGGATGCCATTAGCCTGCCTACAGTAATATTAGTAAACTATTGATAAGACCTTTGAATCTAACAAAAGCAGAAATAAATGCTTGGACTGCAGCTTCTGGGGGATGGGGAAAGAATAATGGTCGGTTTTGTTGTTTTTTGCTTTAATTTTGCCTTCAATAAACCCATCCTTTTGCCTTTCTGAGCACTTTGGGGCAAGAAGGGGATTTGTACGCCCTTACCCAAATGCTGACCAAGGGCAGAACTCCTGTCCCTTCCTTGATCCATTTACCATGAAAATTTGTTAGTGAGAACATTGAGCAGAGTAATACAGTGAAATTGTATTGCTTTCAAAGTATCTTCACCACTGTCATATAAATGATTAGAATTATATTGGCTGGGATTACACTGAGCACTGATAGCACAAGATATTGATGTATGATTCAATTAGAACATAATTAGGTATGCATCACTTGTTGAGCTGTCTGTATTGCTAATCTGAGTCTGGAATGACACAAATGTCCTGTTTGACCCAATATGCTCAGAGTAACCGAACTGGAGCTGGAAGAGAGGAGGCTGGTTCCTACAGCTGAAAAGACATTAGTACAAGTGTTAGTGGGTTTATGCTTTTGGGTGTTCTTCTGGGGCTCCTCTCCCACAGTGGCACTCTGTGTCAACATAGATTCACAAATGATACATATCATGAAAAAGGACGTTCTGAACATTCACAAAAATCCACTGTGTATTTCAATAAATTAAGTATGTTCTGATCAAAAAGCCACACTGTTAATTTTTTTTCACTGATCCGCTTCATGTTTCATTTGATCTTGTGGAAGCTTCAGTGAATGATCAGAATGCTTCAGCAGTAGCTTGTCCCCTTCTTCTGGCAGGTACTGTACTCCTCAAATACAGGCACACGAAAGTCACCTCCTCATACCACTTACAAGACTGATTTTTTAAAAATAAACTTACTTCAGGTTTTGCTAGCTTATGCAAAAAATGCCTCCAAATAGATAGCAAAAATCAAATGGCTCTTCTATCCTTTATTTCTGTAGCCTGTATTACACTACCTCAAGTGGCCAACAAATTGAAGAATAAGCCATAAGTCATTTGTACAGAAGTGAAACTCTTTAAAAAGTGGCACACTAATGATTTACACATGAAATTTGAAACATGAAATTCAAAACAAGAAAATATATTGCCAAGCAACATTTTTTGTTGCTGACTTGTTTTTACTTTACTTTAGAATACTTATCTTTGAAATAAAAATTATACAGAAATTATATACAAATTTTATCTAGAAAACTTTGGAAGAAGACTTTTTAAAATTGTCACAATTTTTCTGTTCCAAAATGAAACTGGTAAAGTCATACCATTTGCAAAATGTTTACATCTTGATGGAGCAAATTAGTCTATAGTTTGTAGGGCCTTTTTTCATATTACTCTGGTGTCCTTCCTGTATTAAGGAAGAATAAGAGATTTTCATTAGCCAATCATAAGTTTTTCCCTAAGTAAGGTGTTGGATTCAGTCCTCCTAAATAACATAAACTCTTTTGTACATCTTTGTGCTGTGACACTATTCCCACTGAGACCTCACTGAAATAGTAAATTTCAAGTGAGCAGAAATGGCTGAATCTGCTCAAAGTGATTAAAAACAAAAAAAAAAAAAAAAAAAAAAGAAAAAAAAAAAGCTGTACCAAAAGAATCTTTTTAGAAAGTGATTAAAACATCAATGAATTCTTTTGGTAGATATATATTAATATCTTCTATTACCTTTATATGGGGTACCACATCTAACATTTTCATTTGATGTCAGTTCTGTGTAACTGACATTTAATGAGCAATAACTAAGGCAAGTCTGTCACAGCTCTTCTAAAGGGTTGCAGCCAATCATCTTTGATAGCAGAAATTAAATCTGAAAGTAATTAGGCAATATCATTATAATCTCAAAATTACAGATAATTTGGACCAAAAAAAATCAAAAACTTTTGCAGTGCATGTAGTATTCCTAAGCAATATTAAGTAGATCAGTAACATTTCATACATGGAAAATCTGAAAAAGAGACAGAGGAAAAAAAAGCATGCACCACATTACCTAGACCACCTATGACAGAGCCAGGGTAACTTCTGCAGAGCTAAATCCTGATGTGCTTAATCTTATTGAAGTACTCCATCAGTTTGGCCATAACAGAACTTTTTATCTGAAGAAACAAATCAGAACATTTAAAACACAATCCAGTAATGAAATCTCTGCAGGGAGAGACCAATGCCCCAGCACAGATCCACTGGCATATGTGAATTTGCATAAAATTAAAGGAGGTCTCATTGCTATGCCAGCTCTCATTGCTCAAATTATAAATCACAGTCTTAAACCGAGGCATTCTAACGTCTTCCCTCAGAATCCTGCTAAATGGTAGCTAAATGGAGAGGACATATAATGTCTTCCTCCTTTGTCAGGTAAGGATGCAGAACTTCGCAATCCTAACAGGTCTGCTTCTTTTACAACTTTGGGGTAAGCTGCAGTCATAAACCGACAATGAGTCACCTGTCCTGGTTCAGAACTGCCAAATTTGGTACAACCATAATTTATGTGATTCTCCAAGCTTGAACAATTTGTGGTAATGAGGAGCAGACGTATTCAACTTCAGCTGCACTGTTACAATTTCTTCTTTCAAGATTCACAGCTCATTACAGAATGTCAGAAGTATCTTAACTGCTCATTTCATCAGTCCAGACTTCCGTGCTTGAGGAAGTGCTTTTAAATTATTTGTTCCAGGTTTGTTACTCTAGTGACTGGAATCTGTTCTGAGTCAACCAAGAGCCACAGTGCAGAGGAAAAAGTGTTCATTAGGATGAGCAGCTCACAGAATGAAAAGAGAAGTCTAAGAAATACAGGACTGGCATTTCTTAATGTTTATTTATGAGATACTCATTCAGAGCACCATCTTTTGAAAGAATATGACAGATATATTTCTAGAGCTTAAGGCTCTCTTATGCCCACGTTTTTGACACAAGAATTTCAGCAAGGTCAACTCTGCCACCCCTGACCAGTTTTCCTAGAATTTCATCTGTGCTTGCTTCATAGTTGTTTTTCCTAAACCACCCACATGATCAGACACTCCTTTGCTATAAATTCCCAGCATGGTCAAGTCTCTCTTCTATTTAAATTTAGAGTACGTGTGGGCAGGAAAGTGAAAATACTGTTTTGGCTGCCTTGGATTTACTGCAGGAGAAGCAGAGGATGCTGAGTTATTGGGAAGGCAAGGAAAGGTAAAAGGTCTTTTAATTTCCCTGTATGCACATAGCTCAGGCCCTAAACATCCACCCACATCTCTCTCTGCCACTTGGCAACACACAAGTAGATGCAGCAGATGTATGAACTCGCAGCCAAAGTTGGTAGCAATGATTTTTTTTTACATGGTACCTTGAAGGAATAGTTTTCCGCTTCTAAAATAGTAGTCATTGCAAAATATTCTCTAAACATGATGCCTCTGCAGCAGCACTGGAGTCACATCTGCAGAAGCAGTGCTGAAGCACTAACTTCTGGAATCCCACCTGCCTCCCCTTTCTCTTGAGGAATTTGTTTTAAAGGGAATGAGATCTGCCTAGGGGAGTTGCCTCTTCATGCTGAGTTCAGGAGGTGAAGATGATGCTTAATTGTTGTCTGATTGCTCCTTATTGTAATTTTCACTCCCTATGTTTTCACTCCAAAGAACAAGCACTGTTTCTTCCAACCACTTGCTTAAACATTTATCCTTGTAAGCTCTTTCCTTGTAGCTCTAAATCCTTTTTTCCTCTACTGTGTAGAAGGAAGAAAATGTGTACTTTTGTGAGTGTAAACACATCAGTTGCCATGGGAGCAGGTGCTGGAGCTATGATTATTTTCCTGCAGCTGCCACATTTGCTAGGTGCCCGATTACCTTACCTGGTTACTCTAATTGAAGTCAGAATGAACACAATGCACATAATTTAAACAAAATGCTTCTTGACTGGAAAGCGCAAGATGAGAGGTTCATGATCTGTGGCTTGGAGCAGTTCATGTCATGCATTTTCATTACAGTCTGTGTTACATAAGGAGCAGCTGATTAACAGAGATGAATGCAAAAGAGAAAACAATGATGAAGAAATGTGTTTATAGAATATGAGGTAGCTTTACAGCTTGAGATAGACAGCACTGAAAGTGGCAAGTGTAACAGGCAGTCTTACTTTTGACTGTTAAAAAAAAAAAGAGAAAAATAAATTTCTCCTCGAGAACCAAGTAGCTTGAGAGGCAGTTTAAAGCAGGACAAATAAGCATCAGTGTAGGATGTTTGTGGGTGTCAGACCATACCCTGCCTTCCCCTAACCCTCCTGCTCACTTTCCTCATTTTGAAATCCATTTAGTTTCTATTATAAAAATTTTCACACAAGGCTGAACCTACCCTAATTAGCTGACACAAAAACACCCAAAATCCAAAATAGAGATCCATTAAGGGTTTATCTGAGTAGAAAGATTTCCCTGTATGCATCAATCAGAGTGAGAACAAATGGAGAAAGCAGAGGGTCAAGAAGAAACAATGAGCTGCACTCACAACAAGAAAAGAGAAAAAGCTTTAGAACCAAGCTTTTGGCAAGGCCTTGAAAGTGTAAGCATGTAAACAGTTTTGGTTTTGTCTGAACAGAGCAGGAAGACTCCAGGTCTGCTCTTTGTAAAAGTGCAGTGCTGCACGCAATACTTGACTCCACCAAATGTTCATTTTCTATACAAAATTAATCCCTCTAGACACCAAACTCTGACTAACAAAAGGTCTACAATGACAGTGTAAATAAATGCTAAACAGATCAGTGTGTAAGGACTGAGAGTCTGGAATTTTTTCCAATTCATCTGTGAAAAGCAAAGGACCACTTCTGAGCTGCTGCACTCTGGGTCTCATGCTATTGCTGATGACAGGGCATAAGTCCTGGCAAGGCACATCTTATAGGTTTAATCCTTTCCAGCAGGTCTTGTCCATTCAGTCAGACTTTGCAGAGTTGTTACCATAAACACAAATGGACAAATTAGACGAAACAAATTGCAGGGTGGTTTTAAGTGGTCTAGGCTCTTATAGCATATGCAGTCGACTATTAATACATACACTTAGATATCAAAGAGCATCCCTGAAGGTTAAACATGTGCTTAAGGGCTTTGCCAGATTGGGACAGCAGCAGGTACATATTTCTGAGGTATGAGCAAAAGTGTATAAATTTAAAAAACAAAAATGTGAATGTCATTTTATGGATTTGTCTATTTTAAGGTAATTTGAGTAATAAATTATTCCTTCCTATTTTAGGACACTTGCTATCCAAAATATTCCTTCTCTTATTTATTGGTTTTTAAAAGTCTATAGTATACCAAATTGAAAAGCTAAAGTGAAACTGTGAATATACACAGTAGGAAAAGCATTTAATTTTCCTAATATACTTATTAATATCTATATCTTTGAGGGCACAAAGAAGTATCCATCAATATTTTTAACCATACACAGAAAAGTCAGTAAAATAACCTGGATATCAGGCAATGAATTTTATATCATAAAGAGCAGCAGAGCTCTCTAAGGCCAATGTTGAAGACATATTGGTGATATAAGGTAAGTCTCTGTGCTTGGAAATATGATCTCATGTGAATAGAGGTAGAAGCTTTACCACAATAAATCCTTTGTATTTTATGAACATTTCAAGTAATTGAGCTGACAAAGCATTAAAAAAAAAACCCAAAGAATGCATGTTTTATTGTTCTTAACACAGTAAAATAGTTACAATATATCCAACCCCACACTTCAGAAAAAAAATAATAAATTCTCTCATACAATGCTAATTTAATTTACAATATATAGTACCTAAGCAATTAGCTTAGCAAGGAGATGTGATAATTTAATCTGAGATAGATCTAATAAAATTTAAGTTTTCCCTAATTACTTTATCAGAGAAGAGCTGGAATTAGTTTTAAAACAAATATGAAAAAGGTCTTTGAAATCCAGGAAAATATTTTGAATATGTGTAATTTCTAAAGCTATGCAAATCAAAACAGTTATAGTGTGAAATCTATATAGTGTGAAATCTTAGTCAAACAAAAATTACTCATTTAGAGCTAGGACTTGGTTCTGTTCTACCTTTTATCACTAATTAATCATTCAGGTATTTTTGTTGGCAAGGAAGATGGATTTGTGTTCCTGCTTTAGGACACGACTGTAATGTATTAGACATTTATGTTTGTTGTAAATAAGAATTAAGTTTGTGATTTTCCATCTCTGCTGTACAGAATACCATAGTTTCATCCTTTTTTTCCCTTACTTTTGTAGAATTTTTTTAACTGAATGGTGCTAGTGATGTTTTCCCCAGAATGCAACTTCTATGTAGCTTAGACCCAGAACAGAGTGTGGAGTCCTGCACTGCCACGCATGGTCTGTGCACCTGCTGCTTTCCTACCCTTGTCTGGTTACCCACCACTCCCTACCATGAGGAGCTGCTCACATTTCCTCACAGGGATGGGGTTTTTGGGTGGAAAAGGGCAGGCTGGGATTGACTTACAGCACTCTGTTGACAAGAGCATGGCAGTAGGGAACTAACTGAACTAAATCAGCTACCCAGGACCAATTTACAAAGGTTGCTTTCTAACCTCAACTTCCCCAGCCAATTTCCTCAGCCCTGCGCCTGTACATGAAGCACATATATACATATTTATGTTCATTAACCTCCAGACATGAGCACATAGCTCATTTTGGCTGTTTCTTCTTTCTCACAGTTATGTAGGTCTAGAAGTTAAAGCATTTTGTTTAACTGTTAAAACACAGAAAGAAAACCTGAGAAGGCTCCCTCCTAATATGTTCCCAAACAAAATTGCATGCAGGCATAGCATGTAAAGCATTTCTACAGGACATTCAGCAGCATCTCTTTCCTTCTCACCACCTAGCAACAGATTTCATATTGTTCTGATTACAACCAAAGGAGAAATCATCTCAAATTCTTCAATCAGACACATCCATAGAGTGTTTTTTACAGACTTATTTTAAGTGATATCAACTACTTTCACATTCAGCTGTGTAGTCACAAAGCTGATTTCAAATCATACTATCAACCCAACAATGGAAACCAACTGAAAACTAAGAAGTCATTTAATTGACCAAAAGCAATTGAGAGCTACCTGTTACCAAGGCAATGCAAAGCTTCTGTGCCTGAAAAATTACATGATATTGTGATGCTTTAATCACCAAAAAACTTTATTGTACCTCATGTCCAACTACTGCTGAAATCAAGATTTTTTTCAAATATCCTAAATCCCTGGCTGTATCAGTACACACGTACTGAAATCTGTATGTATTAAAGGAGAAGATGTTTTGAAAGCACTAGCTTGAAATACAGGGGAACTGAGATTTGGTACCCTGTGTTTTTCCCGTGTTATCTTGGGCAGTTCACTGACAACCATATTTACTACAGTATCTGACATTTAAAGATGCAGGCAGATGCCCAGTGAGGTTTGCAAAAGCCTCCCTATTGGGTGCATGACTTCCACAGGTTTGTTTTTACTTCAGCAGGCACTGGAATCAATGGACAGCATCCCTCCAACCTCAGTGGATTTTAAGTCTTTGCTTTCCTTGCCTGTCTAGAAAGAAAAGAAGAAAAGGTCTCCATTTGGGCTGGTTTATCCCACTGCAGTATAGGAATTAAACAACTGTGATTCACATGAAATGTATTACTTCAGTGATCCCAAATTAGTAAAGGTAATTGCAAGCAGGCAGCAGGAGGGAATAACATGTTATCTTTTGCACTGTGCAATTCACAGCAAAGAGAGTGGGCTTCTGATAAACTGTGGTTGAAATTACTCATGCTTGGGGAGAAGGAGGTATTAAAAATCATTTGGTACGTATCTCAGCTTTAAGTGTATAGTAAAACTTACCTATTTATGGTGATGCAGCCCTGGTAGTTCCTTCTGCTATCTCCTCATTAAATAAATCCCTTTGTACTGTACATGTTGAGTTCTGAATTATTTGTCTAACTAGTGTCAAACAGGAATTCAAAGTGGAAGGATTTCACTGCCAGTGGAAAGAGTGACTATGAAAAATATCTTTTACATACAAGTCCTATTCACGTTGCTTTGGCAATGGACATGTTTCCCAGGCTCTAATCCTGTCATTATTTCTGCTTACTGGACAGGTTTTAATCCCTAAAAAAGTGGTTTTTAACTCTGGAAACCTTCAGTTCTGGACCAATTCATTTTAGTTTAAACCATGCTGCGCACACCAAGATACCTGTTGAATCAAATTGTTTCCCTTTCACAGATTTGCAAAGAATCTACTTTTATTTAAAACTTGCCTTATGCTCCCCCACATTTCTTACATTTATGCCCTTGCCTTTTTGTTTCTTCCTTCACTAGATGTAAAAGGAAGAAATGTTCGGTCTTCTCAATTCCTCAGGTTAACGCTACAGTGCCAGGTTTTCAATTAGGCACTTACAGTGATTGCAGCTAACAGAAAATAAAGTTCTGTAATCCGGCTACTGAAAAGAAGCAGAAGCAAGAAATATTCACCGGAGAATCCTTATTTCTGTTCAAGTACCTGCTGAAGTGTGTTTTCTCTGTGGTCTATCTGGTATGGTCTTGAGACAAAATCCTGTCTTTTCTACCATCCTCCAAGGTCCACAAGAGATTAGCCAGAAGTGACCCTTCTAGCACAAGCTCCTCTGCGCTGTTTGCCATGAAGAGGAAAATCATTTGCTGCCATTATTCCTACAGCCTAGCCCACATGTCTGGGAAAGAAGGAAGCCCAAAGAAGTTGTGTAGCTCCAGTTCCACCTGGTTTCCCTTGGCAATTAAACTGAGTCATGGAAAGGAGGTGGAAGGATGGCCGAGCACTCAGAGAAGGTCCATGGCCCACTGTGTATGCCCTGATTGAGACAAAGACAGCTTGTTCTTCCAGAAAGGTTGTGAAGCTCTCATGTGAAGTGTCATTTCTGGACATGGCTCTACTATATAGTAGCCCAATGTATTTCCCCTACCCACACTGCAATGTGACATGTCAGTTCATATATTCCCAGGGTTTCTACTACTTAGAGATAGAGATTAAGGAGAGAAAAGAACACTGGAAGAATTCCTGTAATGAGGCTTGGGAGCTTTTTTCCCTTCAGTGAAGTTTTTACAGTGTATATCTAATTTTAAGACTGGATCACATGCCATTTTTAATGAAAATATTCTTTTGGCATTTTTCAGACCTTTTCATAGAAGTAACAAAGTATTTTGTTTGGAATTTAAAATATCTTCCTCAAACTGAGCAATGACATCTTCACAGCCCTTTTCTTAGAAAACTAGAAGCATTTTTGAGGTTACATAAGGACAAGCTCTGGAAGATGACTCAGACACCTACTGCTTCTCCTCATCTGACATCTAGCAGCCTGTCTTCTTGTGTTTCTCCCAAACTTATCTACGCAAAACAAAATTTTCTTTAAAAACTTCCAACAAAGAAAAAGTCTCTCTTCATTACTAACACAAGCTCATCAGAAACATCTTAGAAAATTTGGAGTGAGGTGCTTCCTGTGTGATTTTTCAGTACTGCAAAGAAATTTTGTTGTAACTGAATTTATATAGTGATATGCAAGTGATCTAGGAAATTGAAATCCTGTCTATACCATGCTTTCTAACACCAACAAAGTATTTCCATTTTCAGGCATCTTGGTACCACTGTAAAATTCTGCTTCTGTTTCCAGGAATGGACATCATCTCTAAGAGCCACATCACTGTAAAAGCCACTCAGTGTAGCTTCATGCATACAAATTCCCCTGAGTAGTGACTTTCAAACCAACCCTGCATTGCTGATCAGCTCTGATGGAAAACACTTTCCCAGAAACTTTTCTTTAGAAGAACTGTATTAGCAGAAACTCATTTTGCCCCATACTCCAAGAAACTAACTGTTATATTTTCTTGGTAATCTCTAGAGGTCTGGAACAGAAAGCCTTTTCTTTGTTTCTTTTGCTTTCATCTGTCATAGCCCTCTCCGTCCTCTTGAAAAAGCTTCTTTTGAAGATCCACAAGTGATTTCTTTGTACCTCTACATGGACACAATTATTCATGGTGGATGCACAGATTACAAGAAATATATTTATGGAGACTGTACTCTCTCTCTCTTTCTGGTTTTAAAGAAGAAAGGGGAATATTTTGAAAGCCTAAATTTCACCTACTTCTGTGGACAAAGTAATTCACGGGGTGAAAGGCATTGAATTAGGAGCTTTCAAGATCCAGCCTGTCAGAAGCACTAGATTTAGAGGCTAAGGTGGAATTTAGGCTGACTGAATATGGCCAATAATCTTCAGCAACATAAAGCAATTCTAACAAGCTAACTAAGCCCTAAATCACCAGCAATGTGTTCTCAGTGATAAAAGAGTAAGATTAAGTGTTTCCCGCATACCAGTAAAATTCAGCTGACATTTTAAATATAAACTAGAATCGAAGATTAAATCTACAAGACTTGAAAGCCAGATCACCTGTGCAGAAATATTATTCTATGCATAACCAATGCTCAGATGATGATATTTGGTACCTTGTGACTGAACATCTCTCCTGTGCTCAGCCCATTAATCCAGCACCATCCAGATTGTTCCTAGCACTGCAGGCCCTGAGCAGCTCTCAAAAACTACTTCAAAACAACATCTAACCTCCAGATAAACTTTCCAAAACAAATATTGATTTGAGGCATGGGACTGAGTATCAAGTAGGTCTTCTGTACCCAAACAAGATTCTTTAAGGCTGGAAAAATCTTTAAGCTGCTGTAGAAGGGAGTGAGCCAGCTTGACATTGAGACACAGAGCAGCAGAGGTTTTAGTTTGGACAGTTTTCAGATGTGACATTGACTACAGAAATAGCAGCTCCCCTGGGGAGTTCCCAAACCCCTCAAAAGCCTATTTCACTCTCAGTGGTGTCTGTGCAGCTCTAACAGGGAGACCAACTCCCAAGATGTCTTTACCATGAAAATTATTGGTAGTACTGTCAAAAAAAACCTCTGAAAACATGTTAGGCAATAAACACATGATGCAATAACACTACCACCTTCTGAGAACCCTGATTTTAAGTTTCCCACTGATAACGAAACTACCCCTACAGAGGCTGGTCAAAATTTAACAAGACTCTGTCACACAAAATTAGCAGCAGTGACAGATGAGAGGCACCATCATAAAAGGTCCAATCACTCATTTGTTACTTGACTTTTTAAGGTGGGCTTTTAGAGGAAAGAGCAAGTTGGATCAAAGAGAAATGAAGAACAAACATGTCCTCTCCCATCTGGGCTGAGTACAGCAGGGAAATGATTGATTGCTTATTCCAAAGATTTATTTTCTGGATGGTTAACACAAAAATAAACCCTAATGAAAAGCCTTGAAAAATAAATGCCTGAATCTGGATTTTGCTTTGGCTGCTATTTAAAGCTCCCAGTAGTTTACCATGTGCATTTTGCCTTCCCCAGCGGTGGCATCACGCCAATGTTTTGCTCAGTATCTGCAGCGGGCCCAGGCACAGGGGACTGCAGGGAAGGAGAAGATAAGAAAAGCTCCACTGACCAGCAGCTGACCCGGCTGCCAAGGAGGATGAGCTGCTGGAGGTACTGAGACTGCTGCTCAGCTTTGCAGCTTTACAGGGAAAAACTGATCCAGTACTGAAAATAATTTAAAACTGGGTATTTAAGGCAAGAACCAGGAAGAACACACACAGCTTTATACTTCAGTGAACATCATCAGGCTTGTTTTAAATAACTTGACACATTCTTGTTGGTGTGCATCAAAATATAGAGCAGGCGTTTTGTTTAATTCACATTGTCTTTACCTGGTTTTAATAGTGTTCACTGTATTTTCTTACTGACATTTAGTTTAGCTCAGGCACATCTTTTATAACCTTACTTACAGATTTATATTTATGGTATTTTCAGTGATAATACCACTGACAGTATTAAGAGGGCCAAAAATAACAACTTCATAACAAAATCAACATAGTAATATACCTTCATAGTGAGTTAAAAGTTATACTTTATAGCAAAATTTACATAGTAATGTACCTTTTCAGTTAGTTAAACTCTATTCTCCTTCTTTTCTAACAAATATCTACATTACAGAGACTAGTATTTGAGTGGAGTAAGTAAGATAGAGTTCTGCTTAGCCTCTGACAATCTGTCAATAATCCTCCTGTCATTTTTGCTCAGAAATATTTATAAGATACAACTTTATGCCGTGGTACTGTTGCAATCAATGGCAATCTGCTCATGGGCTTCAGCAAGGTCAATGTATCTTCTTCACCTTATGATGGATGGTTAACCTGGGGTAAAGGGACAAGGGACAAAGTCTCATCTATTTAACTAGCTCCTCTTGCTTTTCTTGCCTTTTAATAACGTCTCTTCTATGATGATAGCATCATTTACAAAGTGAGTGTGGCAGTGCCTTACTTGGTCCAGCTGTAAGCTGTTTGTGTACTCTTACACAGTGACCGGATAAAATTGTACCTTAGTGTTTGATGGGGCTGGGTTTTGGTTTTGTAAGGAAAAAATCTTTTTTCCTGGAAGTAAATAAACTGATTAGCTGCCCTTTTACAGGAATTCCATCATGCAAAGATATAATACTGTAGCACTAAGTGCTTTGTTTTTATTTTTTTCCTAATTTAATTGTGTTTTGTGCCCTCAGAACTCCATTACAGATATCACAAAAGCTATTAGCAGCACGGTATGTAAAGTGGGAATTGTCTCTTGCCCTGTGGCCATGATTTAGCAAAGTACTTAAGCCACTTACCCAGCGTCATGCAAATTGTCTGAAAGTGCATTGGCCAACGCTGATGTTACCGCTAAATGTGTGCTTCAGCACCTGGCTGAAAAGGAAAGGAATTACTCATCTCTTCAGAACTGAGCACACCAGGAGCTCTTGAGGTGTAGCAGGTCCTCCCCTTACCTGCCAGGGATGCCTGTTATTCTTTTCTTTCTGTTACTGTTTTCTGAGCAGCTACAATCCTACTCTGTAAGAAACTGAATATTTCAACATACCAGGCAGCCTGGGCCTTCAGTGATTTTGAGTTTGGCTCTTCAGGGTATCTGGATGCTGGCTGTGCCTTGCTAGGAAATCACCAGCCAGTGTAGGTGTCATCTTGCTCAACTCAGCCATCTACAGGGCTTATGTCTTCATTTTTATTGAGGTCCCCTACAGCCAGCAGAGAGAAACAAGGATATCTAAGCAGCCACTGGATCCATGAATACAGGTACACAGCCCTAGACTGCTGCTCTTATGAAATGAAAGTGTTTAATGAGTACCTCCAGTTAATTTCTACACCAGACATACAAATATCTCAAATGGGAAATAAATCACAGCTACTAAAGTATTTTCTTCCTCATAAATCAGTGTATTCCTAGTAAGCAGCTTGGGTTCTTCAAACCCACCCATGTGCATTTTATTTCTATTGAAGCTGAAATAAGAATCTGAGATGCCAAAATGCTTTCTCCTACTGCCAGATAAATAATAGGACAGAGCCAAGAAGTCTGTTTTCAGAAATGGTTGTTAGAGCACAAATCTCCATTCTCTGCATAGCACTCATTCTACTACACCAGAAAGGTCCAGGACCACAGGTAGCACCACAAAGTACCTCATCACTGTCAGTTCTCATCATAGCCAGCCTGGGAAGAAAACCAAAACGTTTTGCATTGAGCAGATCATCCGTGTTCCTTCTTTAAAGGGGTGCTGCGCAAGGGAACTTGGCATCTAAACAGCATGTTAGCCTTTAATACTCCTTCTGTAGATGCAACCTATTATCTTAATATCCCAACAAGTGGATTTATAGATAACAATTTTTTAATGGACTCAGATTATGAAGTGGCTGAAATTGCTTGCAGACTTGCCTGTTTTATTTTTTCAAGAATACCTGGAATTTTCAGTTGAAAAAGAGTAAAGTAATGTGTTTTCAGATTTCTTTCAAAAACTTCTCATTCTAAGGCACACTGGAGCTGCCTAGAAGATAAATTCTCCATAAACAATTAAGGTTTGGTGTATCTGACTTAGGAAATCACTTGATATGTGCTACACTGATTTTGTATTATTCATGTTCCTTGATCTAACCAGGTCAAACCATCCTGCGGAAGCCCTGGTATAGGGAACAGACATAATTATTTCTATGAAATAAGTCATAATAAAAGTTACCAATTTAATTGAGTCACACGAGATCAATTGTTCATAAATTCTTATCGATCGACATTAATTATACTATTTTTACTCAAATTTGTTATGAAACCATTCCATTATTTCAACTGACACTATATCAAATTGACTATAATGAGCCACTTATCCCTTTAATGCTCTACATTTTGACATCAGCTTCAAACCCTCCAGAACATCCCCTGTATTTCAGTGTGGTTGAATCAGTGCTCACTGTTATGGTTTAGCCCTAGCAGGCAGCCAGGCACCACTCAGGTTTTGTGCATACTCACTTTCAGGGCACTGGGAGGGGAAGAAAAGTCCTCGAGACTATGTAAGCACTGCTTTGGGCAAGGTCAGCATTAACTAAAACATTGTTTATCAGAGATAGATTTGTACTTCAGAGCAGCAAGTTTGATAATTTTATATTTGCGATAGATTTTGGGTTTAAATTTAATCATTCCACATGTATTTAACTTTTGAGAGACAGATTTAGTGACAATACAGGGACTGAATTTTACTTAAAGTTAGCAATATAGTACATGCGGAAAAGCTGAAATTTCAGTTATGGGTATTGTTATAAAATAGGATATAAAACCAGAACCCATATGTGCTTAGGACTCTGCTTCACAAACACCTCTAAAAAGTAAGCACATTTAGTTGAAAAGTAAGACTAATCATTTTATCAGGTTAACCAGCATGCAAAATATAATTCCAGTTTTCATTTTTTTATCATTTTTGAATCAATTTTGTTGCAATTAAACTAATTCAGATTATCTATACAGATATTAACACATTTCTGTGTTACAAAAATGAAATCAACATGGAAACAGAAAGTTTTCTCTATTAGCTGACTTCACTGCATCATTGTTTACACAGTACTAATGGCATTTGTTTTGGATCTCTAAATAACAATTTGATTTTTCTCACACAGGCCATCCATATTTTCAAAAGCACCTATATACTATAGAAGCAGCTCTCATTGTCAATTCATCTGACTGCTGCATACAGACAGCCCACAGATCTGTTAATAATATAATTTATTTCTGTCAAAACCAGGACATCGTCACTTTTGTTTCAATACAAGTCATTCTCTTCCATTTTTAAAAGCATAACATATCAGTTTTCCTAATAATCTGTTAAAATGTAGTGAAGATTGAGTGGTTTTGAGACAGAAATTGGGCACTTAAGTATTTCTATTTCAAGCAGACCCTGTTGCTATTCTCAACAAATCTGTCCTTTCCAGGAGCCCTTCTGATCAGCCCCCTTACTTAGTAACTCATCTTAGAATCTCTCCTAACGTTACGGAAAATGTTAGAAGAAAAATTAAAGGGCAATACATAGCACAGGCCTGTTAAAAGCAAATGAAGCACTAGAAAACAATCTCATCCAAGTTCTTAGTTTGCTATAAATACAATTTGAGCTTGGGTAAGAATAGAAGGAAGTGTGGAAAGTCATTTTGCAGAAGGAAATAGAAGAGGTGATGAGACCTAAGCAGGAATTGTTGATGGAGTTAGAGAAACAGATGAGTTAACTAGAGGTGACTGTATTCAGAAAAATTCTGTCCATTCTGTTCTGTATTAGCTCTTCCCTTGGGGAAGAAAAAAAAAAAAGGAGCTGCTATTTTGATGTATTCATTACCTTTAGTTTCAACCAAGGAAGGTAGGAGCACTTGCATAAAATATTTCAGTTTGCCCAATCTTTAAAGAACGAAACCAAAACAATGGAGTTGTAAAAATAACAGATCTTGGTGTGTGTTCAGATAATATTTTCTAATATATATGTTTTAAACATATACTTTTTCATTTCTGACTGGAGCTAACATTCAAATGTATAAAGAAAGGGTTAAAACCAATCTTCTGTGCATGGCCCTCCTGGGAAATTTTCAATGAGAAACAAACAGTATTCAGTTGCTGTCTCCCTTGTATTTTGTATTCACTTCCCCACATTATTAAATGGATCCTGAGTCTAAGAATGCTGTAAAACAATTGTTTTGTCAGTGTTTCTGGGGGAAAAACAAAAGATGAAATAGCATTTAAAATTTTATCGCTGCAGTTGAAAAATATCTCATAAAATATGCAGCAGCACCTCTTTCACTTTCAATTTTCAGATGGCTTCTGAAAAACCTTATTAAATCTTTAAAATATTTGTGAGATTGTGACTTTGTCTGGAACAGCTTACAGGAATGTGTGTGGTTATTCCCATTCCAGCAGTGATCTTCCTCGAAACCTCTGCCAGGACACTTTGCTTCTTTGAATTACTTTCTCCCTATCCATGATGCAGAGAGAACATATGCTAAAAATCCAGAGGAGAAAGGTTGTCAGGCAAAATTTTTACCAGATTTCCCTTGTTAATGAGGAGATCTGCTTCATTCTTGGGGAAATCTGAGTTCTCTGGGGAAAAAAAGCCATTCCCTCCTTATTCTGTAGGGAATGAGGGAACTAGATGTGAGCTCCACAGCAACTCACTGGCTCTTAAGCAGCATTTCAGCTGTGCTGCTCCTGTTTCACCCATGCACAGAGTCCTGGGTAACCAGCCTAGCTCTGGGAACAATCACATTGCATTTGTGAGTACAGCAGAGAACACAAAATAATGTGACATTTTAATTATCATTTTTCATGTAACAGATTTTCTCACTTAGGACTTCCTGCTCCAGTGAGACATTTTAAGTAATCCCTATAGGGGATTCCAACAGGAAAGGAACTGTGAGTTCATTAAAGTCCATATTTGTAAGGGTATAAACTTTCCAAAGTATCATACTTCTATGCCTGGCATTTTTGTGCACAATATAAAACAGTAAGTATTTTGAGTCTGCAAGAGCTAAAGTTATGATGGGATTATCATCACAAGAAGCCATTTTCAACCTGTTCATAGATTTTGAGAGACATTTCCTTTTTGGTTCCTTTTTTCCTGGGAAAGATCCTTTCAAAGGAAACATGAAAAAAACTTTTCCGAAGTTTTACTATTGGTTTTGTAATGGTTATTATTACAGTAAAAATTGGGTTTGTAATGATAATATTATTAATATTGATAGTAGTAGTAGCAGTAGTAGTAGTAGTAGTAACAATAGTAATAAGGACTTACTCTCCCTTTTTTTTTTTGGCCCCATCATGTGATAAAAGAAACTCATTGCATTTTGGCCAGTCTGCTACTGTGCAGATTCATTCAGCACTAAGAATACCAAGATTATACAAGCATCATTATGGTTTCATCACCCCTCTGTAAGATTTCACATGCAATATAGAGAAACTAGAGGAACAAGATATTTAATTTAAAGAATGTTGAGAATCAGATGTCTTTAATCATGTAGACTGCCTTTGCATTGCAGAGTGTCTGCACGTGCTAAGAGCCCCTGACAAAGTAGACTTTTTCTGTCTGTGGGAAGAGGAGGAGACCTAGAATCTGCAGTGCTCTTGGTGGGAAAAGAGCTGCATCCACAACCTCCCTGGGCAACTTGTTCCAGTGTTTCATCACCCTCACAGTAAAAAATTTCTTCCTGATGTCTAACCTAAATTTCATCTCTTTCAGTTTGTACCCAGTACTCCTTGTTCTATCGCTACAGTTCCTGATGAAGAGTAAGTGATAGGACTAAGAATAACTTCATGAAGCTGAGGAAGACATTTGGGGTCATGCTGGCACAAATGTTTGGGCATGTTGATAAGACAGATACGTTTTTCAGGGACAAATGACTTCCAGACCACTCCTTCTTCACTTGAGCTCATCCCGTGGTCAGTGTCTGTTTCAGGTTACAGAAGCGTGGTGTGGTTGATCTCCATCATCTTATACCTCATCTGGGTGGATCAGTTCCCTGTTGGCTCCTTGGATGGTTCCTTTCAGGAACACCCAGCAAGCTGTGAATTATCCAAAATGCATCTGAAATGCTGATAAGAAGTCAGTCCTTCAAGTAAGGACTCTTGCAGTTACCTCAATGTCACGCTTGTCACGGCTACCTGCCAGAAACACAGTATCCAGCTAAATCACCCAGTAACCCATAATTATTCTGGTAAAATATGTGACTTGAGATAGTAGGATGGAGAAAAGATATTGTTTGCTAGCTGTGCTTAAACTCTCTAGCATTGCAGCAGATACAGGAGTCATGCATTTGGCTACTGTGGTCAACAGTGGTTCATTAACTTGCATTTGTGATCAGCAAAACTCACTCAATCAGAGAGTGTTATTCACAAATACCACAAATACACAGCCAAGGACTCATTTGGGTGGGTACAAGGTGACAACATGAATCTGGTTTACCATTCTGCAGGGGTGGCTGTCTTGAGATCACCTGCAAGCAGATTTTTTACATATTGCAAGGCCCAGGATGTGCAATACGCAAAAAAAGAGAGTAGGAAATTACTGGAGGGAACAACAGTTCAATCTGTTCTTAAAAAGCCACAGGTCTGAGTCCTGAAGCATCCCCAAGGGGTAATCCAAAATATGTTTCCTGTGTTCGAACTTCCTTAGAAATTTGCTGGTGAAGGAAATACAATTAGGAAAAGTTCAACTGAAAGCTCCTGCACTGGAGATGAAGTGCCTGAGTTGGGGTTGCGAGACCCAGCCTTCCAGCGTCTGGTGTCCTGTCCTGCAGGAAGGACTGAGCACAGCTTGCAGTTTGATGTGGAGGCTGCTGCCACTTGTCTTCATTAAGATTTAGTTTAATCTTCTCCCTGTTTCCTGAGTGGCCTAACTAGTTAACCTCCATCCTTTGTAAGTTTAATTTCCTGAACAGCCTGCAGGACAAGAAGTCCATATAGGTTCATCCTTCCAAAAACACATGAGCTGTCTAGGGCTGCCACAATCTCTGCCAGTATAATAAACTCACCCCGTGTGTTTTTATCATGCTTAGCTCAGGCATTACTTTAATGTGTGTAATTAAAAATCTCCCCTTTACAGCAAGGCTGGTTATTGAATTTGAAAATTATTCTATAAAACCCACTCCTAAAGAATTTTGAAGGTGCTTCCATTTTGTAGTATCCCAAAACAGCTTCTTGTTTCTGAAAGTAGATTTGAAACCTGTTTCAACTTCTTATAAAATTATTAATTTATTTTTTAAAAAATTCAGTGCAAAATTTACAGGAAGATTTACATTCTGATGGTATCTTTCAGAATTACTTCAGTGTTTTGTTATAAATATCTCAAATATTTCAATGGAATGAGTTTTGTATATCCCAAATTTCACTTATAATTAAAAAGGGATGGGATTGTCCCTTTTTTGGCTTTGTTTTTTTTATCTAAAGAAGTTAGTACAACATGATTGAACTTTCTGTACAGGTCACTGTCTTTCTGCACAGGTTTTAAAAGAGAAAAATATCCTATGCCTAACTCCTGCTCCAAGCTCAGTGGGAGAGAGGCTCCCTCCTGTGGAATATGAGGTCTCCATAACTTCACTTACACATTAAAAATCCCCTAAGGAAGTAAGCTGTGCTTAATTTAGTTATAAATTAGTTAAATTTTGAAGGCAATCAAGAAAATAGGGCATTTAGATAAAAAAAGCTATTATCAAATTTTTTGAGATTAAAAGATTTGGGCAACTCTCAGTGAAATCTCAGCAGAATCTCTTGCTGAATTTATTTCCATGGAGTTGAAATTTCTTTTTTTGTTTGAAAAGTTTGGTCTGGAACTCTTACTAAAGCTTGCTGTTTTCAAATTTTCTGAGAAGGTTAAGCAGATTTGAAAACACTCATGAAAAACCAGAGTGATGCAGGAATTTCCATTTAAAAAGAGCATCATTTAACAGTTTACAGGCAAAATAACTCAAGAAGAAAGTCAGAAAGCTCCCCTGATGGCATCCTCTCTTTGTTCTTCTTTTCTGTTTAAAGAGAAGAAAGCTACAGACTGTGTATTTGAAGATCTGCAAAAATGATTTTCAGATGAATTATGCTGATTTTAGTTAAAATTTTCTCATTTTTTCTCAGGGAAAGACTTTTGCTCATATAAGGAATAGTTCCTAGGTATACATCTAAAGCACTATATTAAGGGGGTTTTTAACTTACTATAAAAATTTTATAGATTAAAATGCTCATTCAATATCATTTCCCTAATTTTCTCCTTTTACCCTCACATACTTGAAAAATGTTTGGAGCATTCTTAAGGCACTAGAACATTCATTGAAGAAAAGAAAATTATGTTGGAATAATACCATTAAAGAATGCATTTTAAATACATTTTGCTTTTGGGTTCATTTTTGGTGCTTTTTAATGAATGATCTATATGCAATCTCATTCCTACATTTCCAGTGCTCCATTTATTAAAGTGCATCACATTTTTAAAGAGCCTAGTGTGTTCTGGTTACATAAAACAATCAGAAAATTCAATCAAGGAGAAATACTTGTCTGAGTTTTTGATTAGTCTCATTAGATTTTTTTAATGTTTCATTGCAACATTACCCAACTATTAAAATACAAAAAAAATCCCCAAAACAACAAATTAACAAGGTGGTACATCCCTTGTATTGTTTCAATTCTTAACAACCTATTTCAGCTTATATGAATTTCTGTGCATTCTATCTTAGACAAATAGGAGCTACCATAATGAAGATAAGCAAAGCACTCCCTTTCAGCTGGAATAGAATTTATCAATAGACAATGGGTATTTTGGTTACAGAAGGCTTGTAAAGAACTGGTTTAGCAATTTGAAATAAATAAACTACAGTGGATCTTGCTTTTGAAAGTTGGTTGGTTGCTTTCATTCTCAGGCCAGTTGCTGTTTCAGAATAGATTGGTTGTGTTCAGGTGTTATTGGTTTATAGAGCAAATGCCCCGCTTGGACAGTAAGTTCAGTTTCTATTCTCAGTGGCTATGTTCCATTAATTTCATCACTGGTGCACAGTAGGCACTGGCCAATTTATTCTTAAACTAGTGAATTACTTCTTAATAAAGTAATCATACTGTGCATTTTGTGTCTCAACCAGAATGAGTGGGAAACACATGGGGAGAATGCCGTTTCCCCTGAGCTTTGCTGGGCTGTTGCTGGGCTGCGCTTGAGCAGCCCATCCAACACTTCCTTCATTCTTTTCCTTTCCACCACAACAATTTTATCAAAACACACCTCCATCCACTTGCGTGTCAGTCTCATCCTGCAGGTTGACGCTGATTTGTAAATTAAAAGACTTTTTAACAATTTTTCAGAGCATTTATTTTCTGTTTATCACCTCTGATTGTAAGAAGAAAATTTATATTTTATTGAGATAGAAACATCTACTTTTGTCTTCCAGATAAAGTGCTGAACCTGTTTCGTTTAGACAAACCACACCTTATTTTTAAACCACTAAGACTTTTAATGAAATACATCATATACATTTATAAATAGACATAAAAAAACTGTTGTATTAGTACAAGCACACAATTTCCTTACATGAAAGATATTGAACCCATCCCCACTGATTTCAATACACTTGCAATTGCTAAATGTCCTTTTTCTCAACTGAACAGCTATTTCTCTATTTGCCCAGTACAAGCCAGTGGTAATATACATGTTCATAAAATGATTATTCTAATACTACTCAGAGAAAGGACAGTAACTTAAGCTAAGTATATATTCTCAACACAGCCATCTCCTTAGCTTAAATTCCATCTTTCCACAGTAAAGTGGCAAATTATCTCACTCTTGACCAAAATTACTCTTGAAAGTCTCAGTAATCACACACAGCATAAGTAATTTCATTTTAGAAACTGCAAGAAGATGAGCATCCACATATTAAAATCCAATACTGCAAAATCAGATGCAGCTGTAAAATTAGAACTCAAGTAAATAATGTACTCAGTGTAGCAGATCTGACTGCAAGCATAATTACTCCTTTTGTAATTAATTTTAATTAGATGAGAAGAAAATAGGTAGATCAGTTTAGTAAACAAATCTTAATAAACATAATCAAGAAAGACATTGCACCTAAATCTCCTGATAGCACTTTCTTTTCTGCTACTAGGTACTTAACACCCATTTATTTTTCTCAAATTTATCATATTTAATTGAGTTAATTAAATAATCTGCAAGCATTAAGAGTGTTTGTAAAATATGATTTGTCTTACAGACCTAACTTTTTTTCAATTACAATTACAATATGAATTTGCCCATGCCTTAAACAGGTGGATCAGAAATTAAGTTACAGGCTGGTTACATCTTGAAATTAGACAATATTATTCCAATTACATTTTGGAGTTTGGCCTGGACAGTCTCACAGAATAGCTGAGATGGGAAGGGATCTTGGGAGACCATCCGGTCCCATCCCCTTCTCAGAGCAGGTTGTTCAGGGCTCTGTCAGGCCAGGTTTTGTGTATCTCCAAGGATTAACGCCCCACAGGACCTCTGGGCAATTCGTTCCAGTGGATGATAACAAGGAATCCTTTTTCCCTTAAATTAGCCATGTTCTCTTTCCTTTCCCGTTTAAATTAGCCCATGTCTTGTTCATGGAGAATATGATTACTTGAGCTCAAACAGTAGATCACTCTGGGAAAATACAATCCACAGTGAAATGACGGACTGGAGTAGCTCATGAATATGAGGAAAGACCATATTCAGACTGGGTTGGCACAAGTCAAAGGTGGGCTTGATAAAATGAAAGGAAAATGTGCGTCCAGACTGTACTCATTTACTTACAAATGAATGCTAAGCCAATTTGGAAGTTGCATTTTTGAGCCCTAGGGAGCTCAGCTTTTCTTACTAAGGTGAGGATAAGTGCATTTGAGAAAATGTATCAGTCCTGGTATCAGCTAATACTTTGAGGCAATGTGAAGCTGGATTTATTTGACCATTGAAATCTTGTATTTTTCATTTTTCCAATTACTCATGAGAGTGATGAGGAGTTTGGTTCCAAAGAAAAAGGTGCAAATAAAACTGCAATGGTTCATTGTATTTTCTGTATCTGCTGAGGCTGAAAGCAAAGGTCACTTAAAATGATTTGTGAAAATTGTTGTTCAATTAAAAATTGGCCTCTTGTCCTCATCTTATCTCACATGAACAGCCCAGTACAACAGAGTGATAAATTCCAGTCCCTGAGAGTTCAGCATTGGGATTTTAGCTGGTGTTATAAATTCCTTAAATTGTTGGCTCTAGACAGCTTTGATTTCCCACTTCTTTTGCCTCGTGAAAGTCACCACAGCTTGGAGGACACATGAAATATCTGCAACTCCTGACTCAGCATCTGTAACAGCAAAAGATGAACATCCTTTCCTCACCCTTGGCCATCTCCTTGCTTTACTGCAGATATAAGATGGAACATTTGGGGTGTCCTTTTTGGAAAGTCTGTGGTAGTAGAGCTGTCACTGACTTTTGAGCCTCAACAATGTCTGTATCACCTTTCTTGCCATACCCTTGGACAGCAAATGACAATATTTGAGTAATCTTAAACCTACCATGAAAAAAATATTAAAAAGAGTTACACAGAGGGATCATGACCCATGACCATAACCCCATCTTCCAGAATACCTTTTGTGTCATATTCACCATGTAGACCAGTATTGACTGGAAAAGCTGTTTTCCTTTGCTCAAGAGATCATTGGGGTTTTTTTAACTACAGTTTTGTTGACAATCACAGCACTACATGTGTCAGCCACACTCTGTGACAGCTGACTGAGATTTTTTTATTAGCATGTTTTTGGATTGTATGCTTCAGTTCTTTTTCACTTGAAATTTATGAAGTTAATTAAATAACTCTGAACACAATTAAAAACTCTAACTTGGCAACATATTAATTGATATTAGCTTGTACATCCCACGTAATATTTGTAAAATGCCTATTTATTTGTCAGCTGCAGGGAAGTTAATGTAATTTGTTTGTCAGATGAGAGTTTAATAAACTTTGAGGATGAGAAAAATTGCTGTTTAAATCAGTCATGTTTGGGTTTGGTTTTTTAATACAGCACAATTCATCTTTCTCAACAAAAATTTTCCTGTGTAGGTTTGAAACACAAATCAATTTTAAAAAAATAATACGAAGATGACTTCAGAAAGACCTAATTTAACCTAGGATATGAGATTTAGAGTTAATTACACAAACACAAAATAAAGATATACGGTTGGAAAAGGCTATTTTTATAAGATATCTGGCTTTCTGCTTTCTCAAGTTCCTTTATGCTCATCACTTAGGTTTGTGATTCAGCTCTGGGACAAAAAACATTCCCTGCTTTGCAAGTACAAAAGCTTTGGCAGAGTACACACCACTGCTCATATTCAAGGCAGAGGACAAGGAAAAGGAAAAGGAAAAGGAAAAAGAAAAGGAAAAGGAAAAGGAAAAGGAAAAGGAAAAGGAAAAGGAAAAGGAAAAGGAAAAGGAAAAGGAAAAGGAAAAGGAAAAGGAAAAGGAAAAGGAAAAGGAAAAGGAAAAGGAAAAGGAAAAGGAAAAGGAAAAGGAAAAGGAAAAGGAAAAGGAAAAGGAAAAGGAAAAGGAAAAGGAAAAGGAAAAGGAAAAGGAAAAGGAAAAGGAAAAGGAAAAGGAAAAGGAAAAGGAAAAGGAAAAGGAAAAGGAAAAGGAAAAGGAAAAGGAAAAGGAAAAGGAAAAGGAAAAGGAAAAGGAAAAGGAAAAGGAAAAGGAAAAGGAAAAGGAAAAGGAAAAGGAAAAGGAAAAGGAAAAGGAAAAGGAAAAGGAAAAGGAAAAGGAAAAGGAAAAGGAAAAGGAAAAGGAAAAGGAAAAGGAAAAGGAAAAGGAAAAGGAAAAGGAAAAGGAAAAGGAAAAGGAAAAGGAAAAGGAAAAGGAAAAGGAAAAGGAAAAGGAAAAGGAAAAGGAAAAGGAAAAGGAAAAGGAAAAGGAAAAGGAAAAGGAAAAGGAAAAGGAAAAGGAAAAGGAAAAGGAAAAGGAAAAGGAAAAAAGAGAAAGAAAAAAGAGAAAGAGAAAGAAAGAGAAAGAGAAAGAGAAAGAAAAAGAAAAAGAAAAAGAAAAAGAAAAAGAAAAAGAAAAAGAAAAAGAAAAAGAAAAAGAAAAAGAAAAAGAAAAAGAAAAAGAAAAAGAAAAAGAAAAAGAAAAAGAAAAAGAAAAAGAAAAAGAAAAAGAAAAGAAAAAGAGATAGCTGCAGCAGTCCCTTAATTTTTTAATTCATTCCCACAAAGATCCTTTACCAGCAAAATTATCTGAAAGAGATATAACGTATTTATCTTGCTGTCTTTAAAAGACCACAGGATTCAGCTTTCATTCAAAACTATAGAGAATCCTATTGGAAGAAAAAGCAATCAATCATTTGTTTGATATCCAAAGGAAGTCCTAAGTAATCAATATTTGAAGCCCCGTGAATCTTCTGAAATTGAAAAAAAAGCCTGCATGTTTTTCTATTTCAAATCAGAACATGAAGACATAGCTGACAATAGATGAGTGGCTGGAGATGAGAAGTCTCATTTCAGCCAATAACACTACCCAAACAAAGCAGAACTATGTAGAACAGTCAAATAAAAGAGCTGTATTAAGACTGCTGCTAGTAGGTATTGGGAAAGAAAGAATGTACTAAAATTGCCTCCTTTTAGCACTGCTCCTAGTAAAAGTTACATACAGTGTTGAGACTTTTATGCACACTGTATATAAAAGGCCCCTTTAAGACTTCACACACGTGAGAATACAGAATTGCATCTCTATTTTATATCTCATTCCCAAAACAATGCTTTTTATCCATAGGAATAATTTTGTGGTTTATACTTTCTAGCTCATGGCTGAGGCAGATACTGAGAAAAGCCCCTTGGGCAGTCTGTAACCTCCAGATGACATGGAAAATACATACAGAATATTCATACTCAGCATTTTTTGGCAAAGTCATTTAATTCTTCAAATCCAATTTCTTCATATTGTAGTTTCTTTTCCTTCTTTCTAGTTTTATTTGGGGAATAAAAATATGCTTTCAAGATTAATATCACAGCATTAAAGTCTTATTTCCAAAAGAAGCTGGAGTTTATTGCTGAAATTGGCCAATCCTTTATTTGAGTAATTTTGAAAATTCAGCTTATTGCAGCCAGGTTCATATAAAGTTCCTTCAGTGTATTTACTGATCAAAATCTAAAGTTCTTACCATATCAATAGTCATTTAAACAACAGATGACTCATTTTCCATTTGTTTACTCTGACCCTTTCCACTGCAAATTTTCCTGTAAGTTATTTATTGTCAGATTGGTGCTGGCCAGGCTAGAACTGGATATATTCTATGTGTGTCTTAATTCTCACATTTCCTTAAATCAAAATCCTTAAATTCATAACCTTGGTGTTCTCTTCTGTCAGTCCTCTTAATTAAAGGTGTAAGCTTTAATTTATATTGTATGTCAGTGATTTGAGAACTTTTATGCCAGATACTCATTCCCACAGAAAGAACCTTTCAGTGTGGTAATTGTCTTATGACTGGATATTTCAGGTTCTCTCTCCCCTGAAAGATTCACAAAAAAGTCTCTGCACAGGGAGAAGAAAAAGCCACTCAGTCTGATTATTCTCTTACTGCTTCTTTTCCTTCAGCAGATGGCATGTGCATGGCTGATAAACACCAACACATGTGCCTAACCAGCCATTCCACACATTCCTGTCGCTCTGCTGCTCCCTTTGATGCCTCTCATCCTTGCTGGTCTTCCTCCAACAAAATAAAGCCACCAAAATCATTGCATCCTGGCCTTGTGGTTTGATACAGACCTTCAAAGATGGAAGAGTCACATGCAAGCTACACAATATTCTTTTGAACTGCATTGTACACACAAAGAAGAAAATATTCAACAGCTTGCTTTCCTACATTGATTTTCTGGGAAGTTCAGGGGAGTGTCACCCTGTTGTAGACTTTATACAGACTGGAGAGGGATAAAACCTACAAGTCAACAACTCCCAGGGAAGAAATCTCGTGTTTCATAAAGATCCGAGAGAGTGGGGAAAATCGCTCAGGCACTGTGCAGCAGCACAGGAAGAACAAAGAGCAGCAGGCCAGAAAGTCCTGGGGCAGGCCTGTGTGTACAGCACCACTAACCCAGATTTGAAATATCTGTGTGATAGTTTAGCCTGATTCTATTTAAATGTGCTGGACAATAATGCAGTAGTTCCTCTGGTTTCCAGGACAGAAATCTGAGCAACCTGATCTTGATGCCCTGGCTCATTGCAGGGGTACTGGACTAAGTGGTCTTTAAAGGTCATTTCCAACATAAATTATTCTATGATTATTTTTAGGGATTTATTCAATTATTTGAAATTGGTTTTTCCACATTTCCCATCAATATTTCACAAAAGAGAGTACCTTTCAGTCCTGAAAGGTACCATTAACTTAGCTCATTTTAGCTTGCATCTGGCACAGCACAGGTTATTTCTGTGAACTGAAGCATCTCTGACAGATGAATGCCCAAAGTGATCCTTTCATTTTTCTCTGCAGATTTTTGAACTATTAATGATTATCACATCTTGGATGCATCTCATGGAGGCTACATTTAAAGCTAAAAGCTCTCCTGATGGTCACAGTTAAAGTTCACACCTTTCAATACATCATTTTGTTTGACATGCAAGAAATGTCTTTATTTCAGCCATGACTTATCACTGCTATTTCAATGTAAAATTAAAAAAATAAGAAATAAAAAATAAAAAAAAAAAAAAAAAACCAAAGATGGCAGTGTTGCTCAAAATAAATCATGCAGCAGTCTTTGCACCTTCAGTGGCCTCTGGGTTGCACTACCCAGTCATTACTTTATAGCCATCATACTTTATCCTTGTTTCTCCTAAAGTGTTATGCTTGTGCAAAAATCCCTTTCTAGAGGTCTAAGGTCCTGGATGGGTTATAATATACTTGAATATAATTGTCTTTTTTTACTTCCATGTCATTTCAAAAGGATACTACATTCTATTTATTCTTCAGGCCTCAATCCATAGTGTATCAACAGGCAAACCTGCAATTCCTTATGGGCATGGTGTCAATGTGGTCCCAGCAGGAGAGAATATCCCACAATGCAACCTTCACTTTCTGCAGAATATAATATGATGGGTATAAAACATGAAGACTCATCAGTACTTTATGAATCTCCATTCAGTTCATAGTGTGATAAATTCAACCCACCCTTCCTTCTCTCTTACATAAAATAACTTCCTTAAAACTTTTACTGGCCTGTGTGACCAAACAGAAATTGTCATTTTTCTTCATGATTTGTCTCTGTAAAAAGTTTAGAAGTACAAATTATAAAAGAAAGTATCTAAGTTTTTAATGAGACATTTTATGATATGCCAACATATTCTGCTTTCAGAAACTTATTTTACATTTTCAGATTTATGTTTATTACAACACTTTAGTATATTTATAGTCTCATTACTATGCTTATTGTAACATGTAACTTGCCTATATTTCCAATCTTTTATTGTTTTCCATTAAAAAGACACTAACAATACAGAGACACAATTCAAAGTTCATTGAAGTTTGGAGGAGATTGACGCAACCCCAAGTTCAAATATTTTCTTGCTATTATTTCTCAATTCATGAAGGCTCTATTTTCAGTGTGAATAAATCTAACACCATTTCCCATCTCTTTTTATTATTCTTTCTTCATCCTTTCCTACTTCTTTCCTCTTGATGAAAACAGAAAATGTCACTCTCTCCCCACCTCTCTGCTGGAAGCAGATTTCACCTTGCTCAAGGTGAGCCACAACTGCTCTCCTTACCTCCCCATCTGGGTCCTGCCTGGCAAACGCTGCCTGTAAAGTCCCTGATCTGCACATAAAGAAACCAAAGAGTTCAGTGAGTCTCACAGAACTTAATTGCAATGTTTTCATGTGACTTTGAAGTCAAGCATTATACAAGCACATTTTCTTATAACTCCACCAAAACTGTCATTAGCTGTATTCCAAGTAACCTTTTACTAAGTTTGAAAAAGGAAAATAAACTTTGAGCAATTGCAACATTAATTGAAAATTCAATTCAAGGACTAAATCTCTGTGCTTTTTAATTTTTCTCTCAATAGGCTAAAAACTTAAATAATTTCTGAAAAGGAATAACACTGTGTAGGAAAAGTGGCTGACAGGTGCAGTCACACTCTTCTTCTATGTGCAATAACCAAGAAACAATGTCAGAAATTTAAAAATTTTTTGAAAAAGAACACAGACAAGACCTTCTGTTTGACAAATGTGGTTAAGTTTAAGCAAAATAGTCAGTGTCTGATACACAGACTCTTTCTCAATCACTTTTATTTCACACTGAAGCCCATAACAATATAAAGTTATCCTTTATAAAATGGAATACAAATATAAAACTTGTCTTTTTGAGTACTTCTTCTTCTGGAAGAGATAAAAACAGGGATAGAAGACTCAACTTCCTGAACAGCATTATTGCCATTTGGTGATTAATGCATGAAAAATGGCTCAAAGAACCATTAAATTCATAATTAGAACAAACAAATTGCCAGCAGAAGGGTCAAAGTCCTGGACTGGATCTCAAGATTCAAGACCTGTGTGACTTTAGGCAAAGTGATGTAGGAGATCTCCTGGGGTTTTCTATTCTCTCTATTTTCCAACTGGCATCTCAGATTTGTCATGCAGCTTTTTGCTGCCCTGTTAGCCTGATTTATCGTGGTTCTTTTTTCACTGGTAGATTCAGAGTGTTCCTGAGGTGGACACAGGCTGTGCCATGGACAAATCCCAGCTCATACAAGGATGCAAGGCACAGTAGCCCCACCTTTTCACTCCCCCTTGTCATACCTTGGCTTTCAGAGGAAAGAAGTGTGGCTACACAAAGCCAAACATTATATAGTGCAGCCATGTTATTTTATGGCCAAATTCCCTAGCAAATGATCAGCACACAAGGCAGAAGCCCAAGGCATTTTTGTCCCCCACTTCCATTGCAAACAGCAACCCATTAAAAGACACAATGAGCTCTGTACTGCTACAGCTTGGGGACTATGTTGATAAAAAAGAGTGAAACTCCTATGCTGGTTTGGATGAAACATGCATTCCTTGATCCCACATACAACCGCTGAAGGCACAAATTTATGCTCTTCATGTTATAAGCTGTTTGTTCTTTGGGGTTTTTGTCCATGTGGAATTGCAATTGATTAAAACCTCGACATCCCTGGAAAACAATTTGTAGTCCTATTTCATAGCTATGAGTAGACAAGAAATCCAGAGTTTCTTCCTCTCCAGTGAACTCCCCTGGATATAAGAATAAGAGCATTAGTCTGTGCTTGTCTGTGCATTCCTCTGTGTGCTCATATACAAAAAATGAAGAGTCACATCACCCGTTACTAACACTCTGCCAAACCTCAGAGCAGAACACAGCCCAGCTCTGAATAGGAGTTCAAAAAGCTCAGAGCAGCTTTCACAATGGAGTAGGAGAGGAAGCTGAGGGAAAAAAAAAACAATCCTAGAAAGCTGATGCAACATAAGAGATCTATATTAACAGTATTCCATTTTCTTGATCTGAACTGTTGCCAAGATATTGTTTCAGAGCTGTGGAACACAGCAGAGATGAGAGAGCCTTTTTTCAACAATGGCCCTATGATGGAGAAAAGAGGAGCTAAATTACTCAGTCCAGGAGGGAATAAACAAACTGTTACTGATGGGTCCCAGTAGTGAGAGGAAAGCTAATGGAAAGCAGCTCATGCATGTTTTCCAACTGACTGCAATTCCTACAGACACAATTTTTCATCTTATTTTTAATCTAAAATGCATAAAAGTGGATGCATGCATTTTACATATATGTTTGCCTATATATTTTTGATGAAAGAACTTAATTTCCTTTCCATACTGTGCTTTTTCTTATATTTGGCATCTTGCAAGAGAGCAAGGTCTGTCTCATCTGGGCCACTGCACACTGAGTTATACTGAACTCTTTAGAGAGAGGGAGAAAGGAGAAAAAGGTATGAAGCAGTAACAGGAAAGACCCACAAGAGAAGTGAGGGGCAGCCTGCAAGAGAGAACAGACCTGTACACACTCAGCTTGAGTTACCTGCCTGCTACTGCCACAAGATTTGGTGCTGCTCCTTCACCTGCCAGTCTCACAGAAAGCCAACCCAATGAATCAGAAATTTCTAGTGTTGCAGCAGCTGCAGCAAGGCAAGCCTGTAGTCTTATGCTGTGGCCAAACTGCTGCTGCACCCACCACAAAGGAAAGAGCAGAAGTATTTAATTGGAAATGCAAAGAAAGAAGTGGAACCTATCATTTTGGCAGCAAACTATGATGCCTTGATGGGGCTACCTAAAAACAGAGGCTAGACAAAATTAAGAGAATAAAAGCGGGTATATTTATTGAAGGGTCTTCAGGTACACTTTGGGCAGTCAGAGACCCAGGGGCTACACCCAAAAATGGAAGATGGGCCATGGGTTTTCATACTTTTATAAGTTTGGTCCATTTGCATACTGGGGGTTAACCCTCCAATTACAGCTTCAGGTGATGAAGGCATTACCCCGAGTTTGGTCCCCCCCAACCCACTTTTGTTTACATATCTCAGGGCCTGTGACAGTAAGGTGTCCTTGAGTTCCAGGCCTAGAGAGGATTTGTTTTGTCTGACCAAAATGGGAGAACAGTAGCTAACAGGCTATGTGGAGTTTAGAATTATACACTAAAGAATTACAGGATATGAAATATATAAAAGCTAAAATCCTAAGGCATCAGCTATGTGAAAGTTGGCATTGCACAGTACCCTGAGACAAGCACTTTGCAACCCAGAAGAGGCTGTAGGGGTTTCTGCAATGTCCCATTGATGGACGAGGGAAAACAAACAGACCTGCAAGGATCAGAGTGGTCAGGAAGGAGATTTACTATATTTCATCCATTTTAACTGTAAAAATGTCTTAAATAATTGTGATGCCCTAATTGATTGATTTATATTCTAAATGAAATAGTGATTTAACAACTGAAAGCCTTGGGTGTCCTTTCCATGTTAAAAAAAACAAAATTTGGGGAAGAAATTCCAATCTTTTTCCGCACATGGTTCCAGGTCTGGTGGGGAAAACTTTCAGTAGGGCTTTCAGAGAGGCTGGAAAGAAGCCTGTCATTAACAGGAGATGTCCACAGTGATTTTCCAGTTAAATTACTGGCCATTGCACATTGTGCAGTCCCTTCTTCCAGATAAGATCTAGACAAAAAAGAAATGTCCTTGTCTGCTCAGACTGCTTTTGGGTTGAATATTCCAGTTTAAATTGTCTATTGAGATATGGGCTTTTTGCAGCTGCAGGAAACAAATTAGCATCAACAGCATGTCTAGGGATCAATTAATTTTCATCAGTGTCAAAAAAAAGTACAACTTGAATAAGATCAGCCAGACTGGATTCAGATTGTGGAGAGACTGACAGATTCATTTTAAAAAAATCTCAAGTTTGTTGCCAAAACCAAATGAAACAGATTCAGTGGAGGCCAAGGAAATATTCATCCGTGCTGCATCTGCATTCCTGCCAGTGGCTTCACATCAGGGATTTATTTGGAAGGATTACTTCATATTTTCAGGAAGCACTTTATCCCATTCTCCACTTGGAATTATTGTCTGGAGTTGCCGAAGAGGAGGGAAATCCAGTGTCTGCTGGCACAGTATATCTAATTTAAAGTGCGCAAGAGAAAGAACATCAGTTACAATTTCCATTAAACTAAAAGTGAAACAGGATACTATGGAGAGCACAATGATTCTGCACATATTTCTATAATTTATCTAAAAGAACCCATAAACTGGCAAAAGAAGCAGCAGCATCCAAATCTCCTGCTAATATTAAAATGATAGTTGACTTCAGGAGATGTAGCACAATAGCAAGGAACAATTGACTGGCACAGAGAGCTTCCACTGTCCAGACCCAGCGTCTGGATTAACAGATGGCAGGTGCTGTGGTATGGATAAGTATACATGAATTTATTATGCAACACGGGAGCAAAGGGTAGGCATAAAAGGCTTGGAGTATATTGATCAAGCTGTGGCTAGAGAATGCTTGTAAGAACCCCTCCAAGGTTTCATCTCATTTTGCAGATGGCTGGAGGGCCCTAGGTGCCAAACTGTCTGTCTGGGTGATGCTGTCAAGTTTGGTTCATGAATATATGTAAAACATTTTGCAGTCTTTGGAACAAAGCAAGCAATTTAGATTTGGATTTCATCCATCATTTAATCTCTACAGGTTAGAAATGTGTTTCTAACAAATATTTTGGTTTACTTCCTTTAGACCTTCACAATTTTAAACTGTGTTTACACACTTGACCTTCATCATTAAAGCTGACGTGTATTCCAAAGCCCCATGGACACCTTGCAAGACCACCAAAACTACAGCAGTGGTTTGATGTCCAGTTGCAAAATCTCATACAGATATGTCAGGCAAAATATTTTACAGCAACTCTCAAGGTAAAGTCTACACATTACCACTAATCCAGGTCAAGATCAGGACAGTTAACCACAGCAACAAACTAGGGAAAAATCCCTTTCAGAGAGTCTGCCAGGACTGGAGATACCATCATAATAGTAGAATTTAATTACTCCTATGTAGAGTTAAATGTCACTGTGGTATTTTTAGACACTCTACAGGAACGTTTCATGGATAAGCTGGTCAGGCAACTCAAGAGGGAGCGTCTGGTTTTGATTCTCCTCCCAGTGGCATTTTTGGCTCGTGTCATAAAGTTACTATCAAGGACTACCTCTGTAATAGCCACTAAAATATGTTTATATTCATCATTCTTGCAGGAAGCACGAAGGCCAAAAAAAATCCTCTGCACTAGTGTTTGGCTTCAAAATGTCAGTTTAGAAGCAGCCAAAAATGCTAACTGAACATAAAAGAATTATTAGGTGCAGAATAGGGAAGGACAAAAAGGAAATAATGAATATATCACTGTATAAGTCCAAGGTGTCTCAGCACTTTAAATACTGTGTGCAGTTCTGGCAGCTCATCTTAAAAATTGTAATGTTGAGAGAGAAAAATGAAGGCTAATAAAGGTGACCTACAGTCTGAAGCAATTTGCATGCAAAGGGAGATGAAAAAGTTAGGACTTTTCAGCCTGGAAAACCAATTTCAGAGGAACATAATACTGAACTGTATAATCAGTAGCACAGACAGGATGAATAAGAAACTCTTATTCTTTTTTTTCTTTCATAATACCAAAAATAGATTACATCAAATGAAATTATCATCCAGCATTTTGGAACAACACAAAAGAGAATCTATCTTCTCATACCCTGTAATTAAGCTGTATAACCTATTACAGAAGGGCAATAGTCATGCAAAAAGGCATCATTCAAATGAATGGGGGAGAATCATTAAAGACAATTAAACACAAAGGTACTGCCTCTGGCTGGAGATATCCCTGAGCTGCACATTTCTGTGAGCTGCAGAAGGATACCCAGGGAGTACTTTTCCACCTTTGTGCTGTTTTTATGCCAGGCATCTACTGCTGGCCATCATGACAGCATGGTAGGCTACCTTAGATCTTTTATCTGATCCAGGGCAGACATGTTTCTTGTGCACTCCCTAAACTGTGCTGGAAGTGCCTAGGATATTACCTTTTTTCATTGTATTATACCCACCACTCTTTGTGCTAACAGCAAAACCTAAAAAGACTTATAAACCTGAAAAAGTTTAGGAAACCAGGCAGCTTTCATTACTTGCAAACCTGTTTGCATTTATTTTGAGCCAGGATCAGATTGGACTGTACTTTTCCTGACCTCACTTACAAAACCCATAAAATGTTAATCAACCTGATTGACCCAAATGAACCCCCCCCAAAAAAAAAACCCAAACTGTTGGGAAATCACTGTGCTCATGGAGCAGCTCTCGACAGCAGTCCTTGCTGGCCAGCTTACATGCAGATTGTTTACAAACTATTCTGGCAACTGGAGTCTAACTGAGATTTCCCTTCCCCAAGGAAAGAGGCCAGCCAGCTTTGTGCCTGCTTTGTGCAGTTAGGAATGCCAGAATGAATATGCATGTACACTTCAGTTTTCTTCCAGCTTCATCTCCCCTAAGTTTTAGTGCATTCTGTCATTTTCTTACGGTGGCTGGGCAGGATGCATTAATCTGGCATTATGCAGATGAGTGCCTACTATAACAGATCTTTCATGTATGCATCCTCAGGTTGTGGATAAACAGAATGATACAGAAATAGTCTCCCATCATGCATTAAATAACATACTAAAAGCAGATTAGGAAGATATCTGTGTTATTTTAGGCACAGTTAATCCTGTTTTACAGCAGAAAATGGGTAGATATCCTCCTCAAGTCCCCTTAGCACTGATTTCTACAACTTCACTTAATATAGTAGGAAAAGAAATTAGGATATTTTAGTGAAACTAAGAATTTTCATTTTGCCTGGAGGATGGGTGTTGACAGTTCTTATTAAAAAAACAACTTAGTTTTATCTCAAAGAGTGTTTTGATGGGAAAATATAAGCAATAGAAACTCTTCTACCAACACTAGAAAAAAAAAGTGTTTTAAAAAGTTACTCTAATATTTTCCTCAATAACCTCATCTCACACATTTCAAAGTTAGGAGACAAAAAATAAGAGACAGTTTTCAATTTTTGGGATACCACATTTCTTTGGGAATAACATTTAATGTCTCCATCCCTGACTTGTATATAAAGATGAGACATCAGTGATTTGGATGTATTGTTTACTTGTAGCACAAGGCAAAGTCAAAAATCTCTCACACATGCAGCTCCTAATGAAAGAGGGCCCTGATAAAATTCAGAGCCTCTAGCTGTTACTGCATGAAATAACAGCTCAAATAAACACAAACTCCTGTGTCCTCACTTTCAGAATATTTATACCTCCACCTACATATACAGCATGTTCTTCTGCTACAGTGACTAAAATGTAATGCACACCTGGGACAACTGAATAAGTGTGATACCCAAAGCAATAATTGCAGCTTCCTGAAATTAGCTCCACGTCATTCCTTTCATTCCAAACCTTTCACACCAGTCACACTGCATTGTTGCTCTTTATAGCACAGTATCTGATAAGACCATTTGAATATGTCTTCCTAGATCTTTCCTGGCTGGCTTCCCAGCTCCCAGATGACTCAAGAACTGACAGATGCAGGGCATAACCTCTGTTCCAGAAACTGGTTATGTGCATCTCTGAGACTGAAAAAGGAGAAAGAAAAAAAACACAACCCCACATTTTTAAAGTATTGCTCTTGCTTGTTGAAGTGAGAGTCCAAAAATGATAGGATAAAACAGAGCACAGGGATTTGGAAAGAAAATAAATGAGAACAAGAGAACAAACCTCAGGCACAAAAGAGTCCAACACATGGACAGAGCCATGCTGTTACTTTATTGATGCTTAAATGAAGCATTACCAACTTTGCCTGTATTTCCCTGCTGCTCAGTTTTGTCTGCCTTGCCAGCAAGCCTTGAGCCTGCTGCGATAAACTGGGTAGGAAGAGCGCAGTCAGGGGAATGCCATCCACAAGATATTGACTTGCTGGGACAGAAGGGGCTTTTCCACCTTCCCCCAGAACTCACTGACCACCCCACCTCCAGTTCACAGTGTGCAGGTGGTCCTGCCAAACACGAAGGATCAGCTGGGAGATGGAAAATTTAGATTAATGTTGTCTCCTCCATTCTTACTCTCTGAAAAACATCTACCCGATGGGGCTGTGCAACCAGACTCTCCCCTACACAGTGTGAAGAAGAGCCCACTATGAAGTAAAACATTCCTCAGGATCTGTCTGGGGAATCTCCACAGAGATGATTCATAGTCAGGCATGTTAAAAACTTTATCTCAGTTCCTCCTGTTCCTGCTGTCTCCTCCACTGCCCCAAAACCCTTTTAGACATCACAGAGGACAGATGTCACTGTACACAAGGGCAGCCACACCAGCACATTTCCCTTTCTCTTGGAGACTGCTCTGTTGCAGCAGAGTACGATCTAACCCCACAATTTGTGCTGAGCACAGCATTCAAAAACATCCTTTGGTTGAATGCACCCCAGCAAAGATCTCCAACAGATCTCTGGCAGTAACATCCCATTCCCAGATCCAGCACTGTATGGCAGTGACACCAAGCAAAACTGCTCCTCAGACTGTGGCTCAGGCAGAGATTGTACCTGAGGGCTACAATATTGGCCAACACCAGCTGCCACCTTGCGTAGGTGGGATAGACACCAGCACCTCCAGCCGCAGGAAGAAACAAATTGAGGCCAGACTGATGAAGTGAACAGGGCTTTGTTAACAACGTCAGGATGCAGGTGAGGCCTTTCCTACTACACAACCGAAAAAAAGCCTGAGGAGCCACTGTTATCTGCAGTCCTTGGCTCTCTCGAGACATAAAGCAAAGCTCATGGCCATACAGCAGTTTTGGTGTGACATTTCTCAAGTCATTTAGTCAGCTCTAGGCTATGGCCTGGATTTTCAAAACCAGCTGTTCCATACCCACCTCATCGAAGTGAGTGAAGGTTTGTGATGTCTCAATGAGAATAATTTTCATCTTGTGTGCGTATGTGTGTGTGTATGTGATTGTGGTTTTCCTTTCCTCAGGCAATTTGCTGCTCCCTTGAACTCTGTCTAGGTCAGGGAGAGAGTCTCAATCACAGCCCTTACTTCTTTTATTGCAATATCTCTTACAGGCAGAGAACTGCTGTCACATCCGTTTTACCAATGTAAAAATAGTACTTTTCCTCTAGGTGTCTCAGAAAAAAGTATTTACTTTAAATTATCCTACAGGACCAAATAGATGATCTGCTTTTCTGTTTCCGAAAATGATGCTAGGATGAAAAAAAAAAATATGCTACTGGAAGAAAATACAAACAAAATTGCAATAAAATACGGATCTCAGGTTTTAAAGCACGCTGTTAGCTCTTTCCTGGGTACTCTCCAAGTGTGCTTTGCCGGTTTTGGTTGCCGGGAGCTGACAGGGAGCAGGCTCGGCCGTGCCGTTCCAGCAAGGGGACACGCGGTGGCAGTGTGGCCTCTCGCTCCTCCAAGGGCTTTTCCTGGCGGAGAGGAGTTGGTTCCCTTTCCCTCGGCGGGATCACGCAAATCCAACCAGAGGGAATAGGACACGTGTAGAAAAAAATCCTGATCTTCCTGACTAGCCTGCGCTTACACATAACACCTTCAGCCATGGGATCCAATATAAAAAGGGGGCCAAAACCAAACGCTGAGTGAATTGCACTTCGTTTTCTGTGTGGTCCTAGAGATTCACATACGTTATTTCTGGGTGTATTTAAGATGCTGTTTCACACTTAACCTGAACACCTCAATGTTCATACTTGCACCCGTTTTTCCTGCAGCTGAAAATCGTCTGTTTCCAGGGTACAAGCCGAGCTGGTTCCATAAGTCCTAACACAGAGAGAGGGGGACAGGGAAGGAAAAAAAGAGTGATAGAACCAATCTCCACAACTTTCATATAAATATAATTTGTGGAAAACTTCTGATGGAGAAAGGTTGTGTGGTTTAGGCCAAGCACATCTGGTAAGAAGAAGAAACAAGGCTTATAAAAAAAAAATCTGGTTTCCTGATCTGCTTGACTCCATCAGACACTGGGCTGAAAGCAAATGTTTTTATTTGGCGTTTCACATCCCTTAATCAGCATATGCAGCATAATTAATTCTCTTTGTCAAAAATCTAATGAGCAAACATCCATCACAAGTTGCAATCTTTTAGGGATAATCCCAGCTATGTTGCTTTCCATCTGCAAATGACACTGCTGAAGTATTTCGCTCTCAAAAGACTGTGGGCTTTTTTTTTTCCATTCAATTGAGATGGGATATTAATCCAAAACAAATCAGCTTCAAGGAATTGTTGTTGATGGGTCAATCAGTTACATTATATTTGTTTATTTTCTTCAGCTAAGAAAAAACCTTAATTCATTTCTATTTCAGATCTTGGCTAAGCGTTTTCTGAATTGCTGTGCAGGCAAAATTCTTTCTTTCTCCCCTCTCCCCCTGCCCCCAGCTTTCCAGTCAGCATTCCTAGCTACAAGGAGAGAAATCCATCTCAGAAATCTAATTAAAGATTTTAAAGCTCAGAGCAAACTGCTATTTCTTTTGCCACAGATCTCACAAGCACAAATAAATGTACATATTTGCTAAATAAAGTTAATAACAATTCAGCAGTTCCTCCAGCAGAGGCAATGCCAATGTGCCAAGAACTTGTAAACCTCTATGTGGTGTCAGTGACATCAGAGCGTCCTCTACAAGAGTATTTTATAAATATTAAATCCATTTCAGGTGCATTTTTTGTGTTAAACCAAATTGGTTTTGACTATAAAAACTGTCCAGAATTGGTGTTTGTCCTGGAGTTTGAGAACGGAGAAGAGGGCAGGGAAAAGGAGGAGGGGAGGAAATGTTTCACATTTTTTAGACTATTTCTAATCTCCTCACTCATACTGCCTGAGAATGAAGTATCTATTGTTTACTGGAAATGCTTTTGTGACAGTCTGTATGTCAGCAAAAGAGTCTAACACAGCTTCTGACATAGTTTACATTCCTTTCTAGCTGTGATGTGTCTTCCCCATTGTTTTTCCTGCCCTATCCTGTCCGTTCTTTCATTTTTTTTACCCTTGCACTTTTCTGTTACAATTATTTCCTGCCCATCCTAATTCTGTCAGTATTCATCAGGGGTGTATGATTGACTGATGATGTGAACACGGCTTTACGAATGGGTCAGGGTGCAAGTTAGTCCTGTCCTACTGCACAATAAAAAAAGCTGTATGCCTGAGGAACCACTGTTATCTGCAGTTCTGCCACATACCTCAAATTTCCTCCTCTCCACAAATTCCTGCTCCTCTTTCCCAGTTGGTTCCCCCCCATCTCCAACCTCTCTGCTCCGATACATAACTTGTCCCCATTTATAAGGAAAGGAGTGTGTCACTCATTTTCTCTCAGCCAGTAAAACTATTCTCATGTGTCACTAACATGACCTCTCCTGTTGCTGCCACGTTAGAACAAAGGGGAGTGACATTATTAAGTCCAAGCAATGAGAAGGGCCAGAGCTCCCTCCCCCTTTCAGAGAAAAAACGAGAAGGGAGACAAAGAGCAAAAACATCGAGGGTAAAAGGATTCTGGACTCATGTGGAGCCAGTTCCTCCTCCCCATCCTGAGTTTTGTGACAAGGTGCCCAGTTTCTTATGTTACAGGGTACTCTAAGTCAAGGATCACCCCAGTTTCTCCCCAGCTATCTGTACCCTCACTGCTGTCTGAACTTTGGTAAAAAAACAAGCTTCAAACAGCTCATTTTGAGTCCCAGAATGTCTCTGAAATAGCAACATGTGAAGTTAAAAGCCACATTAATTTTCATTTGCTTTTAAGAATCAGCGGGGTTTCTGTCAAAATACCTATGTGTAGTTTGGTGGAATTCGGGAGTTTTTTAAATTGTGCAACCCTGGATTTGCCTACTTCTTTTTCTAAAGCCTGCATTTTCCTTTCCCCAAAACACTGTATGCTCCCTTGTTCCTCCTCCTTTCAACCCACCGTGAGCAGAGTGTTTGTTTGAACAGTAACTCCAAGCTGTGTCCTGAGAGTGTGAGAACTTCAGCCTTCCCCCAGCTGTACTTCAGCGGGCAAGAACCCGCTCACGACGGCAGGGACAGAGCCAGTCGGGGTTTTTCCAACCTTTAATTGAACAATTCCCTCATCACCTCTTTACAGCAAAACAGAGAGAAGGCGGCTGCAACCCATCTCTCTGCAATCCCTCAGGGCAGTCTGGAAAAATCCCAGATAGCAGGA
>VZTH01003961.1:750537-800930 GCA_013397815.1 Aleadryas rufinucha | reverse complement strand
GGCCCCGGCGCTGGGCGCGGCTCGGCCCCGGCGCTGGGGAAGCGGCGGAGGCACAACAGGTCCGCGGAGCAGAGCCGAGCCCAGCCCGGCCGTGCCCATGGCCGGCCGCGGGCCCGAGCAGGGCTACATCCGCACCGTGCTGGGCCAGCAGATCCTGGGCGAGCTGGACAGCTCCAGCCTGGCGCTGCCCTCCGAGGAACGGCTCAAGCTTTCGGGAGACCGCGCCGGGGAGGAGAAGGCGCTGCGGATNGATCACCCCAGTTTCTCCCCAGCTATCTGTACCCTCACTGCTGTCTGAACTTTGGTAAAAAAACAAGCTTCAAACAGCTCATTTTGAGTCCCAGAATGTCTCTGAAATAGCAACATGTGAAGTTAAAAGCCACATTAATTTTCATTTGCTTTTAAGAATCAGCGGGGTTTCTGTCAAAATACCTATGTGTAGTTTGGTGGAATTCGGGAGTTTTTTAAATTGTGCAACCCTGGATTTGCCTACTTCTTTTTCTAAAGCCTGCATTTTCCTTTCCCCAAAACACTGTATGCTCCCTTGTTCCTCCTCCTTTCAACCCACCGTGAGCAGAGTGTTTGTTTGAACAGTAACTCCAAGCTGTGTCCTGAGAGTGTGAGAACTTCAGCCTTCCCCCAGCTGTACTTCAGCGGGCAAGAACCCGCTCACGACGGCAGGGACAGAGCCAGTCGGGGTTTTTCCAACCTTTAATTGAACAATTCCCTCATCACCTCTTTACAGCAAAACAGAGAGAAGGCGGCTGCAACCCATCTCTCTGCAATCCCTTAGGGCAGTCTGGAAAAATCCCAGACAGCAGGAAAACCTCCCAAACCAGCAGCCCTATAGCCACTCCCGCAACACAGCCGCGCCTGAAAGTTTGATCTTCACAGCACGGACCACCGCATCTTCTATTTCCAGGTTGAAACTTGCATACAAAATGTGTAAAAGTGTAAAAATATAGAATCATCTTACATATATCGTGATGCAAAGCATCCGTGAGGGACGGCACAGGAGGACAGTGCATATTTATATATGTTTAAAACGCGTGCTTATGTTTGTTCACGAAGGGGTACGTATGCCACGGGAACCCGGTGTCCCAGCGACACAAATACATACACAAACACAAACGCAAACACAAACGCACAATCCCGGCCCCGGGAGCTCGGCCCCGGCCGCTCCGGGACTTCCCCGGCGGGAGGATGGGGACCGGCGGCGGANGCAGGTCCAGCAGACGCTGGCCAGGAAGAGCCGGGGCTCGCTGTACAATGGTGAGTGCCCGCTCCGGCCCCGCGGTGCTCTCCGGCGGTGGCGCGGCGAGAACTCGGGAAGCGACCCGGGACACGGCTCCGGGATGGGACCCCAGCTGACCCCGTGTCCGCGGGTTCCTGGCCTTGGGGCGTGCGGACTGCTCGGGCAGAAAATCGTGGCTCTGTCGCTTGTTCTTTTACTCTTTTCCCACCGCAGTGAGTTAGAAGTTTCTCCCTCGCGAGCTCCGCCGTAACTCGGTGCGTGGCGGGGCCGCTCCCGGTTCTCCGCTGNTGGGCTGGGCTGGGGGGGGCGGGGCAGCCCCGCCGGACCCTTCAGCCCAGCGGGCAGGGCAGGGGAGGGGAATAGCGGTGAGGGGCCGGGCAGGGGAGGGCANGCCCGAGAGGGACACCGAGCCGAAATTCCCCTAATCCAGCAGCCGCTTCATGTGCTTATTTTAATGCCTTTAGCTTTACTCATTGGTCCTGTTTGTGAAGAAAAATGGGAAGAATCGTAACAAATGTTTGCCTTGTTTAATCGTGAAATTAAAAAAAAATCCTAGAAGTAAGTTTGGAAAAGTAACTCTAGGAAAGGCATGAATGGGAAGCACAGGACGATAATGCTATCAGACATTATTTACCCAGTTCTTTGACATGCATGGTACAAATTGACGTCACTCATTGCTCGCTTCCAAGATCTTGTATCCAGAAGGCCAGACCCGTCAGGAAATCTGCAGTCACACCTTGTGCCCCAAGCAGAGCCCAGCCACAGCATCAGGCACCCACAAGGGTGACTGCCGGGTGCCGAGGGTTAAAGGCAAGATGCTCGAGGGGCTTAGTCTTAACTATTCATGAAAACTTTCTACACCATGAAACTTTAATTTTGTTTTTAAATTGGAAGATATTACTGACTTACAGGCTACATGCCCTGTTGCTCTGTTGTCCTTAAAGAAGCTTTCATTTGCTAAAAGCTGTGAGACAAAAGTCTTTAGAACCATACTTCACTTATCTATCTTGTCAGGCAGACGAATATTTTCTTGTTCTTTGTCTGGCCTCTACTTACAAAAACAGCTCATGGCAAAAAGTGCATACAATGCAGACGTGGACATATTCTGCTTGTAGAAGTCAGGTGTACAAATCACATAAACAGGTGTGCAATGTGCAGATAAACATGCCAGTCCTTAGCTTGGCTGCTGTCATGTAAATACTGTTTCTAAACACTTCTAGAGTAACTTAAATTCTTTTTCTCTCAGCAGAGAGTCTGCAAAAAGCTTTTTAAGCAATAGTTTATAAATGATACGGTGTCATGAACCTGAGCTCATGTCTCTAAACCATGCATAAAACACTATGAAAACAGAGTTCCCGTGCTCTCAAGTCCTATTGGCCTCTCTGGAATACATTAACAGACCTGATGTATTTGGGGATAGTTATCTTGGTTTGCTTTGTTTTTCTAAAGGTCAGGTATTTGATGCCCTTGCATTTCTGAGACACCAGAACTTTTAAACTTCAAGATCAGGAGTGGAATATGACATGTCTGTAACATGTCTTGTTCATGCATAAAATTAACTTTTCTTCTTTCAAACATATCCTTATGGCCAAGTTGCTGTACACTTTTTAGTCTCACTGCAAAACTCAGAAAAAAATAACTGAAACTGGAATGCATTCCATGAATTTATACATATATATAATACACGTATATCTGTCTATATCTTAAATATGTATATGATGTGAATCATAGACAATCTTGCATTTAACATGTTAACTTTCCTGAAAAATATATGTGTGCTTGCATGTGTGCCCCAATGTGCTTTCTATATAGACTCGCTCAGAAATGGACTATGCTTTGAGAAACATTTGAATTCTTATCTGTAGGAAACTTTTAAAAAATATGCCCTCTTTTACATGTAAAAGCATCACTTTCTGTGAATTATAGCCCTTTTCTGGCTGCATTCATCAAGGGTCCCGTATTGTTTGCAGTTGCGGGAGAGGCTTACAAAGATTTAGAGGGAGCAGGAGCAGTCCCCTGTGATAAAACTGTCCTATCTGTAGGAGTATTTCAGAGTCTGCTCAGCAAGGTACTTAGTGCATACCTAACCACAGTATTCACATGCATGCCTAAAATTAGCCAAGCACATAACCACTGGGTATGAAAAATCCGTGGTAGGAAAGGTCGTGCCCGGTGTCCTCGGTGCGCGCTCATTTTCTACTGACTGTACTGGAAACTTGGAAGCCTAAAGAAGCAGTTTGTCAAGCAGCATAATTTCTCCTTAGAGTGTCAAATTAAAGGTGTCTGCTTAGCCTTCAGTACTACTTCTAAATGGAAAAACTTATTTTTGCCCCCTACCCCCATACTGTTTGCTGTTTTATGCCCTTTTCTCCCTTTTGGTAGGTGTGTTTCCTTTTGGTAATAGAAATTCAGTAATCTTCAGATTTGAGGATTCCACCTCCTGCCAAAGGATTGAAGTTACATATGTCCTCAACTCTTTTCAAGATGTTGTCAAGCATTGTTAATAGCTTTTCAAGCAGTTAAACAACAGCTGCAACGTGTCCAGTTTATCCATTACTGAGCCTTTATAAATTAAAGTTAAAAGTTTTGAACAACTAAAGCAGTCATATCAAATGTCTGGATGCTGTTTAAAGATGGAAATGCAATGGTAGGTAGTTCCACCTTATCAAAGAAAAAGTGGCATTCAGAATCATATACTTTAATGACTGGTGTTTTGTTGCACATGGTGTTTTTATTTTATGTACATTTTAGGAATCTTTTAAACTTTATTCTGTTTATGAGTCCACTTGCCTCTGATTTTGGATTTTGATTGGATTTTTAAGGCATCCTTACCAGATCCTCACTGTAAAAAAGGAGGACAGAATTGAGTAATGTATCATACAAACCCAAATGGCCTGATTTCCAGATATACAGCTTCAGATACAAGGCAGTTGAAATCAGAGCCTTATTTATTCCTCACATTTATTAATTTCTGAAATTCTTAGTATTGTCTTTTTATAGTTGCTTTTAGGGCCTCAGGGCACTTTTCTGTCCTTAGCCTTCTATTTTGCAGAATGCTGACGTGTTAACTGCTTCATGGTAATTTTCTGTTCATATCTTTGTGGGATAAGGAAGTAGAAAAAATATCTGTGTTGACTTTCAATTTTTGTTGGTTTTGTTACATTCTTCACCTCTGCTTCCTGAGCCAGAAGAAATCTTTTTCTTAAATTTGAACCCTTGTGTAAATGTCCTGACCAGCACAAAATGTTAGAAAAACTCCTCTGGGACCAGGCATGTGCTAGCAGAGTGGTGAAGGAGCACAATCAAAAGGAAGGCTCTTTGATGTCGAGATGAAGTGATTCAGTGATGGTTTTGATAGGTTATTATTAAATGTCATCATCTCAGTCCATCCTGAGTGCTGAAGTATAAAAAGGGATGAAAGGATGCCAGTCCAGGAGTGCTGAGGAGTCCCCGTGGGGGATGTGACCACCCAGGTGCCCTGAGCAGGAGGGGACAGTGAGCACTCAGCAGGGGGGCACTCGGGTGTGTGACAGTCCCTCAGACCGTAATAGACTCATGTGTACAGGTACAGCTACATGTTGACTGCGGCGAAAGGTTTAAAGCCAAAATTTGGGTTTCATGGTATCCATTCAAATACAAAGGCACTGAAAAAGACTCACAACAGAGAGTTACCATTGCACATGATTTAAGGGGAATTTGATACACCCAGCTCTTTAGTGGAGGATAATTGTCTTTTTCATCTATAGTATATCTTAGAGATGCCTCTTGGCATTGCTGTTGTTGAAAGCAAAGCAAACATTAGGTTGGTCTGTCTGCAGCCATAGGCAGTGATTGCTGGGGAGAAATTTCCAAGGCCTTGGGAGGTATTGGGCTTGTCACATCCAGAGGAACAAAGGGGCCTTGAGAAGAGCCTCTGTGAAGACAGATGGGATTTCTGCTCAGTCATCTGTACAGCCTGCTGCCTCCTGATACTGTAATTATTTTTTCCGGTCTCAGAATTTTCCTGTAACTGTTGCAATATCAGGTGACTTCTGCACAGCTTTTATTTTAGGTGTGGAGAAGAGCAGAGGGAGTTCACCTCCTCCACTGACCGCATCCAAGGCGTTCCTGAGCTGCTTTAGTTCATATTGACAGGGGAGAGGGAACTGATAAACAGTTCCACTCAATTACCCACACATGGGTATCTGGTGCTGTCTGAGATGCCTGAGTTTTCCAAAATGCCCTTATGGGTTGACAGACATGATGCAGAGCCTGCAGGAAACCCATTTTTTCTTGACTGGCTGCTGGAAATCAAGTGTGGTGTCCTACGGCCTCTCAAATAGTGTTTGTCCCTTGTGGATGAGTAACTGAATTGTGTGTGTATTTCCTGAGGAGAGAGTTTTTGTGAGACTTAAAACACTGGGAATCACAGCCAGAAAATATTAGTCCTAATAGTAAATGAGACCATAATATAAATTAAAAAATAATAATTAATGGCTTAAAAAAAAAAATCAAACAGTGCACTGAGTACGTAACGTTTCTGTAGTATGGTGAAAATAAGCCGAAGGAAGCCTCGCTGGCAGAGGCAAGCTCTGATCTGGTCACCTATTCTGCATCTCATAACTGACAGAAAGGCACAGCATTTCAGTTACCACTTTTTCCTTTAACACACTGACTTTTGGCACAAGTAACCAGCACACAGTAAAAAGGCATGCCTTTTCTGTCTGCCTAATAAATCTACAGGTAAAAGGCCTGCAAAATAATTTACTGATGTGATAAGAGTGAGCAAGAGATAACTGCAAAGTGAAATTCCATAGGTTGACATATACTGTGTTTGCCTCTGAAAGAGAAAAATTTTTACTGATGGATAGTTTCACAGGGAGACTGAAGGTGAAAAAAGAGGACTGCTTGAAAGACAACTGCATGGCACAATTTTTGATTGACTGTATTTTGTTTTTGCAAGGAGGAAACTGCTAGATACATAGTTTATCCTCACCTAGTTAATGGATGGCCTTGTTATTTTTAACCTATCCCCTTCTTTGTATTTTTATTTTTAGCAAAACAAGTTTAGAGTTACCTAAAACATACAAAATTACTTGCTCAAAAGATCCTTATGCCCTAAGTAGATAAATAACTGAGAGTACTTTCTCACTAAGTACAGTAAACAGGAAAAAAAATACGAACTGTAAAGAAACAAATCTATGGGTATTTATACTTCAAGATTTATTATATGAAAGTACTTTAATATTCAGCAGTGAAGAAAGTGAATCTTTAAAAAGCTAGCACAGGTGATAGCTAAGATGGGCTCTTACTGGGCACCTGAAGTAGTGCATTGGTAAGGGAATTACATGACACAAATGAGACATCCATATAAATTTGTAGATTTGGGATGTTGGTGCACTTTGCTGGGAATTTTTTGGAGTATAAGAGAACACTTTCCTCTTGCCTCTTTCCCATGTACTCAGGTAACCCTTGGCCTATGGTAACCTTGTAATGTCAGGAAGGAATTATTACAATCCAAATCATGAGTCTGACCAAGCTGCACCATTCCACTCTCATGACGCAAAGTTACTGCGAATGTGTCTTAACAAATCCCCTCATACGTGTTTAAATCTGTCAAAATGAGAGCATTGGAAAGTATGATTATACAAGTATTGCAAAGTATGATTGAATTAGTCCTCAAATTATTGGTCTGCCATTCTATTATATTGTATTTTACTATATTATGGGATACATAGATTTGGTCTTCAGCAGTTTGGGCAAGTTAGTGATTGGTTCTTGAGATTTCTTTGCTGTAGTATCTCAGGTAATATCTACTGGTTTGGAAATTGATGGTCAGTTATCTTCTTTATTGACCACTGTTACCTGTTCAGCCTAAACTTCTGCAGCACACACAGGCCACATTTACGATTATCTTGAGGTCTTGCTTTCAACTTCTATTTCACTTCTTTAAACCTGTGTTAATTATATTCCAATATACAGATTCTCATAATAACTCGGGAATCTCATGAATAATTATTTCATTAGTATCTGTTGCTTTTAAAATTTTCTTTAATAGAAGCACTCTTTCTTTTAAAATGCATTCTATTGGTGAAAAAAAGGAACAGCCTGAAGGGTTTGTTGGCTTGTTTGGGGTTTTAATGGAAGAAATAATCACAATGCACTGCTCTATTTTCAGAGCTGGGTCATGGAAGAAAAGAGTCAGAGCAGATACACTCAGATCTTTGACATTATTTGTAGGTTTAGTGAACTTTCAGGCCCAGATTTGAAGTGTCACTGGACAACCCAACTTTACAGCACCATAAGCCATAGAGCTTGTTCACAGACTCCTTGTGCTATTGGGTGGAGCACTGAGGAGATTAGTGAAGCATTATTTGCTCCAATACATGGCCATTAAATTAGCACCTAAGGGAGGAGAAACAGCAGCAGTTGAGGTAGACAGCTGTGAAATAAAAAGTCTATACTCAGTGTGTGCTGTTTGTTTGCAATTGTTCATGGTGAAATCTGCATCTTCAGGGTGCATATCAGTAACAGAGGCAGAGACCCATGTTTCTCAGCTCCGATCTACAGCTGCAATATTTTCAGCTCTTGTGTACTTTGCGTGTCATTTATAGTCAGCCACTGTAAACCATGCATTTATATCTGAATGTACATTCAAAGTGGTTACAGTGTTCTTAGTTCGGTGATACCATTTCTCAGCACTTAATCTGCTGTCATTATCTGGGATATTTAAAATATCAGTTTGCTTTGCTAAAACATTTTTCACAGCTGCACAAGTGACTACACTCCTAAAAGCTAAAAATAACTCTTAAGTAAAGTATATAGGGAACTGAAAAAAATGGCTTGTATCCTCAGGGAAGTGCAAATATCCCTCCATCTTTTCCCTGTTCAATTTTCAGCTTATATATATTAATGGCAGTGCTGACTGCTACCTTTCCCTAGTACTGTGTGTTGTCCTCTATAACAATACCATGTTTTTTGAGATCTTACTAATATTAGTCTTTGGTTCCAGGCAGCCTGCACCGTGCATCCAGTGTACCAGAGCGTGTCTATAACATGGGGATCACTGAGAATGATTTTGCACCAAGGTCTCCCTACAGTTTCTCATATTACCAGGCAAACCAGGTGAGGAAAAGACAATTAATAGAAATAAATATGGTATCACATGCATAGTTTATTCATTTTGTTACCACAAATAATACCATTTAGATGGTGTTAAAAGGTTTGTTTCCTTGTTTGTTTTCTTTTGAAAGTCTGATTTTTAGAAAATGAGGGTTTTACAATGAAATCTCTTAATGTTTTCCCCTCCTTCCAGTGACTTCAGAGCCCAGTAGCCAACTTCAAATCAGTCATGCAGACAGGCTGTTTGCAATAGTGTTGGATTTGTGAGAATTGGCATCAGGGTAGAAAATGAAAAATCATATTAATACTCCATTAAGGCAAAGGCTGTGACAAGTCAGATTTTCATCCATCCCACCAGACAGCCGCTCAGTCAGCACATCAGTACCTCAGGGTGGCCAGAGGCCGTGCTGCCCAGGCAAACAGAATTAAGCATTCAAAACCAAAGGAAAACAGATTGCTTTAATTTCACAAAGACTTTAGTTTTCACAAGGTAGAATGGTTCCTTATCATTTAAAATACTCCTGTTGTAACCTGTTTTAGCATTACAAGAATTCCAGTACAGTTCTTGCAATACAATGGTGTTTCTAAACCATCTAATCCTAAATTCTCTTGTTACTTTGCCCAGCTTTTCTTGCGGTTGTGGCCTAAATGCTAAGATAAATAATTGGTTTTCTGCAGGGTTTGTGACACAGCTCATAACTGGTGTGAACCTATTTGAGGGAGAAACTGGGAAATCAACATAGCTCAGTAGCAATGCTCCTGCATGATCAATTTAGTAAACTGAAAGCAATTCAGCTTGAGAACAGAAACATTTATTTAGTAAATAACTGTGTATGGAGGGGGCAATTCTTTCTTAATTTTAGATTACTCAAGAATGGCTTTTGTCATTAAAAGAAATAGCCCAGCTTTTGAACGGTCAGTGAAGCAGCTCTGGCTCTGTATGGGGAGAATTAGAAGCATTTACTTAAACATATTTCTTTCTCTGTCCTCCCATCCTTTATCTCACCTGTCCTGCAGTCCATAGTATTTGATGTGAATCCATTCCTTCCAGAAGAGAGCAACAAAAGGAAAACTGGAGGTGACATGGGAATCACAAGAAAATAATACCATTTTCCAGGCAGGGGTTTGGGGGAAAAGAGAGACTGAGTGTCCTGTGTGAAAGCTGGGAAAAACCACAAGGTCTAGTATTTCACAAAAAAATTAATTATCCCCAAACAAAAGATAAAGATATCCTTGCATAACTTCTGTAGAATAAACAGATACATCCAAATGATCTTTGCCTGAGTCTGCTAGTTTCTATAACCTTTGCTCCTTTTGTGAGTCAACTATCACCCTCAGGATCTCCTCAACAATGAAATGAAGGGAATTCAGTCTGGCATCTGTCTGCTAAGCACTGTTCCTTCAATTAAAAGCTTGTGTAAACGTCTCTGTTTACCTTAAAAAATGCCTTTAATATTTCTAAACTTTAACACAACATGGAAATGGAAAATATGGAGCTTTGGTTTATGGGTGTATGCCCCTGTGCTTACTTATTTTTTAAAAAATTGGCCCATGACTCCCCTATTTCAAGGCCAGATAGTGTCCCAAGCTGATTTAGTTCTGGAAGGTTTTGAATGGAGTATGCAGTTCAATATAGAGAACAAGAAAAAGGTACAAAAATTGAGAGACCTCAAACAGCACCTAAAAGTAAGAATCTTGAAGATATATCCTACAAAGAAAGGTGACAGCAGTGGGTTTGCTGAGTTTAGAAAAGAGAAAATTATAACGCAAGATGATGATACATTACAGTCTATGCCCATTAGGTACAGGAGAAAAAGAAAATCATCTAAAATTTCAAATGTAGAATTAGGGAAGTCAGTGATATGGTGAAATGGTAATTTTTATTTTCTTGGAATGTTATACCGTCTCCTTAATTTTTAAGAGGCTAGACAAACAGAGAAGAGCCTCTTTTTACTACCACAAATGAATACGAGTGCTAAATAACCTTATATTAATAAGGTTATGCAGACACTTTAGTATAATATTTTTTGTACCTGATGATTAATTTTCTACTGTCTATTAGACAGCCTTGAATTTAGTTTTAGTAGCAGATATTGGTGTTAATCTCCAAGGAGTTTCAAACTGAAAAATCTCCATTAATAATCAATCTGTTAATTACCCAGCATAATTGACTTATGCAACTATTTTGAGTTCATGACAGAAAGCTGGATGCTTAGACTTTGTCTCCTGGTGTTTAGACTGTGCTTCTTCCTGCTTTCATGAGGGAGGTACAAAGAAGTGTGGCAGAATCCCATTTAATGCACAACTTTGGCAGTGTTCACTTTTTTTTTTGATTCTGAGAGCACACTGTCGAATTTTTATCTTTACTTTTTTTGGTTTGGTTTCTTTGCTGCTCATCCTAAGCGCTGTGACCTTACTGTGGCTCCTGTTCTTCTGTGCCCCCTGGAGCAGGTTGCCTCCCCATCCTCTCACACGAATGGCTGGGGGACAAGGATTGCTTACAGGACGATGGAGGAGAGAGCTCAGAGGCAGCCTCTGAAGAGACTGGAGGTTTCGCCCCAACGAAATCTGGAAAGATTGGCGTACGTGTCCAACGACATCCACTATGATGGAGGGATCTCAGCCGGATTCTCCATGAGGCATGGAGATAGCGTGAGATCCAGCGGGACTGTGCCACCAAGATACGCTCGGTCCGAGATCGTAGGTTACACCCTCCGCGACTCCGTGCACAGGGGACGCTCCTTTAAGAGACAATCCCGCATGGGGGCTGTCAGCGATGCTGTCCTTGATGGTGGCTACCCCAGCCCCACTGTCCCTCTGTACCACCAGCCTGGCAACAGCCGCAGTATGACCAACCTTTTGGAGAAGGAAAACTACCTGGTCTCGGAGAGCGCGGTGGGACAAGTGAGATACCCGACTGCGTCCCGCTTGTCTCAGAACAGGCAATCTGTGAGGTCCAGCTTCTACCAAACTGCCTTCAGAAACACACAGAGCAGGAGGGAAGTTTCCCAGCCAGCTTCAATAGCCAGTGTCACTGCAGAAACGGATGGGAAGAGGATGCCAGTGACGGCTGCTGTGGCCGCAGCAGGGAGAAATGGTTTCCTGCAGAGCGAACAAGTGACCCTCAATGGATCTCAGCTCGGGTAAGCACAGTGCAGGACCTGCTTTGGCTCTGGGCTGTCACAGCTGACAGCAACGTGTTTGTTTAGAAAGGGAAAGTAAACTGATGGCTTGTGGTTCAGCAGCCAGCACCCTGTACGAAAGATCAGTGCAGAGGATGCAGAAAGTAGATTGGCTTTTAAAAATCCAATTCCAGTGCAACAGAGGAAAGGGGAGAAAAAATGTTTGTGTATGTACAGCGCAGGATCTACACCTCCTGCTGAAGTTTGGGATCCCTTTTGCCAAGAGTTAATCAATTTTATGAGGAGACATAAAGTAGTCACTGAGTAATTTACAACCTAATCACAATACACAGAATTGTATTGGCAGATTTTGTGCTCACAAGAGCCCATATGATATCAGCACTGGTTCTCATGAGAATAGGTCAGAAATCTACCAGTGGAGCAGCTTTTGGCAGATTAACAATTTCCAGTTAAAAATCCTTCATAGTTTCAAGGACACCTCTTTGTTTTTATAAATTTTGGGTAAAACACAGACAGAAACCTCTCTTCACTCTGTAGCACCATCCATTACTAGAACAAATACAAACTGCTCTGAATCCCAGGACCCCAGAGCTTCTCACTACCAAGAGACCCTACATGCTCTGAGGGAGTTATCTTAATTTGAAACTCTGTTAGCTCCATGCCAGAAAGTCCCAAATTTGCCCCCAGACTTCAGGAAAATTGTTTAAAATACTGGAAAGGGTGGTTTGGGATTTTTTCCCCAAAATTACTTTCCCCACCAAAAATTTCTTTCTGGAGAAGATTTCAGACCACAACACTGTTTAAAATCAGTTCCATTTTCAAAAGAGAAATTTTATTATTTCTGAATTTCCCCTCAGGAGTGAATCTCTCTTCATTTTAGAATAATTTTGAATGGTCCCAGAGCTGTTAAGTTTCAGTGGATAGAACAAGCACTTGGTAGACAGGAGATGGTTACTTGCATGTTTATTCTGGTTTTTGTTTTTGTTTCGTAATTCAAATGGGATCCTAAAATTTCTGTTTAAGTTAATCATAGTGTAATTTACATCAGTGTTATTAAGAAATTACTCTTTTCCTGTAACTGTATCGCTGTTAAGTTCATTTTTCTGAAGACCCATCTTTCTTCTTTTTCTGAGTTTGTTACTGTGTGAGAAAAGGTATCATCTAATATCACTGCTATGTGCAGATCAGGTATTTTTTTGTTGTCAATTACATGTTGTGTGTTATGATTATATTTACAAGCATACATGGTATTATGCTCTCTTCTGGTCCGGATTGAAATTTTCACCTCTGGGTGATGCGGGACTGAAGAGATCTGATATTAATTATGTTGACTTTTAAGTATTCAGACTTTGCTGCAAGTCCAAAAAACCCAGCTGAGAGCTCACAACAGCTAAAGATTTGAGAGTAGTAATGTTGAAAATAGGTACCTGGGAGGACTTCGTTTTTCAGTAAGACAATTTACAAACATGTATCCCACTGACTTAATAATCTGCTTAACTTTTAGCACATTCTTGAATGCATTTCTGAGCCACAACCAACAATTTTTATCTTCAATTACATGTAGGAGCAATTTTGGCTTTTCTTTTACAAGTGCAGACACTGGAGTCTGGTTGTCTGTCTGTACAAGCATCAACCAAAGTATTTTAATACCTGCAGATGTAAAAACCAATCTTGAATCATTGTGCAAGTGGCTTGATTGAGACCATGTTAACTCAGATGGAAGATTTGTGACCTATTGGAAATCTTTGTGACACCCTGTTTCCTTAAGTGCCAATTTTTAGGTTCAGTGTTTGCTGGAAGGTTTCTCAGTTCGAGAAGTTTGTAGACACTCTCAATTTTCTTATCATTTCTCATTCTCTTATTTTAAGGTTGCATTTATCTGACATATTGCTACCTTACCTGCTGCTCCCTTAGTAATGTAGAGGGAAAGAAAAAAAAAAGATAAGCTTGTTTTTGGAGTAATTTGATTTTTCCAGAAATTTGTACTTTTTTTTTTGCAGGTCACAATTTAAGTCTTTCCAAGTGAATTAAGAGAATGTAAAATAGTTGTGTAAGATTAAAGAGAAGTAGTAGACCAGCTGTGGACAGCATTTGAAATGTATATAAAAGCATTTTCAAACTTCCTGTGAAAGGATTAGCTCATGCTATGAAAGCAAAGTAGAAAAAATCCAGAGTACAGAGGTGCTAGCTCTGTATATTCTGGTGAAGTGAATCAGTTAAAAGCATCCTTATGATGAAGAGCTTAGGAAAGAGAGATTCAACCTAAAGCTGTCTGAAAAATGGCTGCTTGCAGAATCTGACCTCTAAATGTGCTAAGAGCCGTCACAAAACGATTATGTGTATATTTGTCTCACAATTGTTATATTTTGGCAATTAAGGTGAAGCCAGAACCTGTCAGATCATTGTTCTGTTTAACAACCTCTGCCTGGCTGACCAATTGTTTGGTGTCACTTCATATCCCAGTCAGCCACAGAGCTAATTAAGTTTGCCTGTAAATACTTTGGGGGTGGGAATGGAATCATCACATCAAATTCTATTTTGAAAAGAATTAGGGTGCTGCAGCTTTATGAATACCACTGAGGGTCAGAGATGGTATTGCATCCTTTATTGCTGCCAGATAAAACATTAGGGAATGTTATTTTTATCGGATGGAGAGCAATCCAAGTATGGCAGCGCACAACAGGAGAGAAATCCTCTGCCTGCTGCATGAAGGGGTAACTATGAGTGGTGAGCTGCTGTCAGTCTCAGTGCAGAGCTGCACCCCCAGCACCTCTGGCTGTCTGTGTGTCCATCTCAACCTGGCAGGGACTCCTGATGGGCTTTTACTACTCTGAGACACCCTTGGCATCCTGAGGTTGAGTTCCCACTCAAGTTCTCTTGTGTGCCCTGAGGGATCAGTTCATGCAGCAACCTTGACCTTGGGAAGCACGTGGTTTTGGTCCTCCTGAGCTGTTGGTCAGAGAAATGACACATTTTAGTACATCAGAGATGTCTGCTGCTCACAGAAGGTGACTGAATTTCATCAAAATGCTCGAAAATTATTGCTAACAGGTAGACATGATCACGTGCACATTTATAACATGGTCTCAAAACCTTTGCTAATTTAAGAAATCTAACTAAAACCCAAAGTTGAAAAGCCTATTTTTCAGTTCCACTACAGAGTAAAAAGAAGAAATATGATCTGGCTAATTTTCCATATTTTACTTTTCTGAGCATTGTTAATTCCTATTTAATATTTCTGCTTAGTTTAAAGAAAAAAAGTTGACATTTCAACTTAAGCTAATTTATTTCCCAGTTACCCATTTTAATATAAGAGGCAATTGTGTTAAAATTTCTAGCTATAGATTCATTTACTGAGATGATTATCGAATAAATCGTTCTGATTCTGGTAGCTCTGCAGCAGGAAGTTATTGCCAATTACTGTTTGTTTCACTGTGGTTCACAGACTGCCCTCTGATCCCTGTCTGTCCAGTGGCAGATCTACTACAAAACTATATGAATTTTTAAAAAAATTAGAATGCTCACATTCTTGTTAACTTTTTTCTCTCCTTTTTTTTATCTGGGTGCAGCATATTTGAAACCAAAAGTAAATAAAAAGTCTGGGGAGCATAACCACCTGTCCCAGAGCTAACGCACCTGATTGTGCCATTAATTGTTTTATGTTCCATTTACTGGGGGAAACAACTGTGTTTGGTGACCTCTCTTTGCACTTTTTTATATGGTTGTCTAACACAATCATCATTTAAGCAAATGTTCTGGAAGTTGGAAGGGAAGTGTTGGCACATATTTTTAATACTACCACAGGCTCTCTACATACTCAGTTTAATGAGTGATATTTTTATTTTTTCCCACCTGAAAAAAAGGCTTTGCCCATCTATTTCAAACTAGAGCAACTTCTATCATTTGAAAAAAGGAGGTACTGAGTCCTGCATAGATACAGTCTGGGAACTAAGACACTGATGAAAGGGATAAAGACAAATATAAAAAAACAAACATCACACTATTGGGGAAACATCAGGGTATCTTCATGGTCAGTAATAGTCACTCTGATACGGTTATGGCCTTCTTTTGATCTTCGTCCACTTCTTCATCCTTCCTTTCACATCCAGTTCTTCACCCACTGGATGGAAACACTGATAGAAACATCCACTGATATTCTCATTTTGTTACTGTAACTTAAAGCATGAATTGCTTTCTCCAGAACCATACTTCTATTTATGACTTTCTCTTCCCCCAGAATATCAGTATCTCTCAAAGCTATTACGATATTTTCTGCAACTGGAAAGGAAAAAAAATTTCTATGAAAAGCCAGAGTTACTTGGAAAATACAAAAATTCTGCTTTTACAAGAATGATAATTTTTCTGCAGTCTTTCTTCACTAAATTTCTCTGTGTATACTTTTAAGGAGCCCAGAAGTGGAGATGACACTGGAGCGTGCAGTGAACATACTGAAGAGTGAAAATACACAGTCCACACCCAAGATCCTTGCTGCAGTGACTTTCATACAGCATGAGTGCTTCCAAAAAGCAGATGCCAGAAGAAAAGTAAGTAATTATTTTTATGCCAGTTACACTCAGGTAGAGAAAAGAAGATTCTATACTTTATGGCACTGTGTGCCAGCGTGAAAAGAAAGAAGGCAGTCCAAGTAACCTTATAGGATACTGATGTTAGGTATTTTCCCTAAAAAGCATTCATTTCCGCGTTTTGCTGCAGATTCTTTGGAACCCACTCAGTGTATACCCACTCCGTTTGCTCTTTTTCAGGCTGAACAAACTTGATTCTTTCAGCCTTTATAAATCATGGAGTCTGAACTTTTTGTCAATATAGTTGCTCCTGTGTCTCATTTTTGACTGGCATGCAGAAATATCCCAAAAAATAAAATTCTGAGTACAGTGCAAACTTATCCAATATTCAGGGTTTGTTAGAACTGCACAAATGGGTTGAAACAGCACACGCATTAGCCACAATGTTAAGGGCTTGCTGGGACTGTGCACATGCATTACTACATTGTTTAGATTTTTAAGTCTCTTACAAAAAACTTGTTAAGTCTCTTACAAGTTTTTTTGAAAGGTTACATTAAAAATGTTCTCTTCTTCCTTTTCTTTAAATGTCACTACTGAACACAAATATGTCTGTCCTGCTGAGCAGTTCTGTACATTAAAGTGTAAGATGGTTGTTTATTTTAACAACTAAAAAGCATTATTACACGTGCTTTGGTTTGTTGTATGCTCAGTAATCCCAGCCTTACCTCCATCATCATATGCATGCAGTCCAGTTCAGTGACAGCCAAACATCTCTCAGTCCTTTTGACTTGCTTTAGGGTATGTCAGAGTCAGTTTTGGAAGAAAATACCAGGATGAGTGGCAACCTTAACTTCAAACTGAGGACAGAGCTTCAGAACTGAATGTTTGGAAGTGGGTTATTATACAGACCTCTCTCAGGCAGCTTCCCAGAAAAACAAGTGGCTGAGTAAAAGTGTTCAGATTGGAGCAGTCAGCCTGAAGCCACCTTCTATTTTCCTGTCTATCCCACATATCCTATGATGAGTTTTTCTGTTCAGTGCCTGTCAGACTTGTTCACATTGGCATTGTCTTGTGTCCCCTTTTTAGCCTTTCAGCCTGCATTCTTTGTCTTCAATGCTTTGTTCCCTGATATTTGAGAGTTTGTGGGTCTCATGGTTCTTCTTTTTTTGTGAACTTGTGGTCTCTCAGTATTTAGGTGATTTTTGTCTACCAATGAAAATTTAGAAGGACAGTCAATAGCTGTTGTAAATTCCCAGCAAATTAGGTTGAAATAGCACTTCTTTTACAAGAGCTATAAATGCCTTAAAATTACTGACAGAAAGTCTGCATAAATATTTTAAAAAAACCAAACAACTACAGTATTGGTGTCAAAAGGGCTGACCTGCTGCAATAAAACAGGTTGATGTGCTTTCAGCATGCTCTATGCACCACTGCCTTCAAGATACATATCCCTGTATTTTATTCTGCTGACGTTTTCAGGGTGATTGCAGGGGGAATCAAATCAGCAGAGCAGGAGCAAGAAACTGTGCCTTTAGTGCAGGTGAATCAGAGGAGAGGCTGCCAGGCTGTGTGGTTTACTCCATGAAGGACAAAAGGCTTTGTTACATTCCATTTTGTTGTGTTGCCAACACCTGTTGATTGTATTGAACTCTTTTTATCATTAAACTCTGGACTGTTTAAAACAGTTGTATCAGATTTCTGAGTCTTTCATGTGCTGTTGATTTTGCACAAGGGTGTGTTTTTCCACAAAACCATATGGCATGGCAATTGTACATTAATGGAAGGTACTTTCCGTAGCAAATTCATTCCTGAGTCAGGTAAGGCTTGCTTATGTCACAGTATCACAGTTCATACGAGATTCCTCATTCACCACAACAAACTATTTGTTTCCATACAGCTACTGTAAAATAACATCTTTTAAATCCTTCATACATTTGGGGCCAAAACCTCATTTTCTGAAGATTTAAACACTGAAAACTAGTCTTTGCTAAATGTGGGTAGTTCAGTAGACAGCTGGCTTACAATGTTTCATGGTCTACATTTTGATGCTTACTTTTACTGTTTTTTCTCTGTGTGGCACAGTTAAGAAGTATTAAGGGTAAAGTATTGGTTTTTAATACACTTGCAATACATGCATTGGGAATACTGTCTTTTCATCAGGCTGGCTGCTGAGGAAAAAAAAACCCTGTTCATAAATGTTCCAGAATTAAATCTCAAATATTCATGTCACCAACATGGAAGCTAAAAAGCAGAGTGATTAAATGTCTTGTCAGAGAGTACAAATCTGCAGCAAAGCTGGAAGAGATTTAGTATCATTCTCTGATAATAATTATGAAAATGTTGCCTCTCCTAGTTGTGGATTTTAAGTATTAGTCATACAAAAGCCCAGAAGTTAACAGTCATGTCCAAATGATTAATGATCTGTACTTCAAGTCTCTCAAATAGGAACAAATGAAAGAAGTCCCTGTAGCTATATGTAAACGTTTGCTGGGGCAGGGGGAAAATGGAGTTTGTCATTTACATAATCTGACTATTCTCTGCTGTGTTTTGTTTTCCTCACAGATTTTCTCACTTGGTGGTATCCCCAAACTTTTACAGCTCCTTGAGGTTCAGAATGAGGACATTCAGCGGGCAGCATGTGGTGCTCTCAGAAACTTGGTATTTGAGGATAATGACAACAAGCTGGAAGTGTCAGAGCAGAAAGGGATCCCACTCCTGCTCCGCTTGCTCCGGCACACCAGGGATATAGAGACTAAGAAGCAAATCACAGGTAGTGTTTTCTCTGCAGTCAAGCATGAAGTGCTTTAAGTAGTGCAAAAGCTTTCAGGGAGAGGTACATGATTGTTTACTTAAGCCCGTGTTTAGTGATTAAATACAAAAACATTGTCACCTACTCTAAGCAATTCCCTAGGGTAAAATTCCAAGGTCCTTACTCAAGACCAGTCTTTCAGTCAATAACAAGAGATTAGGAACTGCAGCTTCCCCTCTTAAAGCTTCTTCAGAAATTATGTGAGTCTGCTTGCAGGAAGCTTAAAGTCCTCAATATTCCAGAAAAGAAAGTGAGGCTCCCTAGGGGTGCCTGGGACCGTAATTAATGCCTGCTATTTACACAGCAGCTCAGCCTTCATTTTTTGACTCTGTGCTGACAGCGCCTACTGGAAGTTCCTTGTTGAAGACAGTCACCCAGAACTGTCATGTGCCGTGGATAGAAAGTAGTTGTTCTATTCCCCACGAGCTCCACTGCCCCAGATTCCTACTCTGAGCTCTGCCACAGCAGCAGCGTGCTTCCTTTGGGGAGAATTCCTCCAGGACAGCCATTTGACTATAAAGATCACACAGCACCATCAGTCGAGTGACTGGCATTCTGGATTCTATCTTTGCAGGGCCAATGTTCTCGCCCTTTTATTTCCAATGACCTTGAGGAAGAGCTCTTAAATAGCAGGGCCCATTGCAAATATGAAGGAAAAGCCCTTTGGATCAGAAACCCCATATTACACCTCTTCTTGTACTTCAGTGTAGCAGGAGAAATGGTGGGAGAAAATGTCCAGCATTACTCACAAACAAACCTGTGGTTGCTGCCGTGTTAGCTTTGCAGCAGCCAGTTAAGAAATGCCCATTTCATCCCTGCAGTCCTGTGTGTCCATGGTGTGTCTCTTGGAATTCCACTGCTTGTGACCCACATTCATTCTGATTAGCATGCAAAGGAAGAGCAGGCTTATATTTTATAAATGAAAAACATGAATAAATGAATGGGGATTTATTTCAAGTGATCTTTAAAGATACCAGGAACAAAATCTAATAAGAGAACAGTGCGTGAAAAAGATACCGAAGTTGTCAAGCAGCCCTGTCTTGGAGCAAAGACATGTCAAGACCTTCTATAATTCTGCATTCTGTAAAGTGTTTTAAATAGTCTGCTCCCTAAGCAGGAGAACAAAGCTTTGTATTGTTGGCTCTTTTTAAACTCAGTTCTACAGTTCTGCAATATTAAAATGTTTTAAAGTTTTTCACACTCATCAGTTGCAGAATTGGGTCACACAGTAATTCGTTGTCTAGTGTGCTAACACTTGGTTCTATTACAGTCCAGTGAGGGAAGCAGTGAAAATGGTGGTAGAGTGGCCAGAAAGCCAATGCTCTTTCCTTGCTACAAGTTTCATCATTTCTGACAAAAATGTTGACTGTGCATTATAACTCACATGTATATTGTGAATATTACTGTCTTCCCCTTCACCAATGTGGAAATCAATAAAGGGGCATCTTCTTTCTGCAAGTACTGCTGTGACTGAACATGAATATTTACTCACAAAGCAAAGAAGACACCAACAAAATATTTATGCCAAGCAGGATGACATAGCTTGTGTAAAGCAAAATATTGTGATGTGCTTTCATGCCTATGCAAAGGATGGCTTTAAAAATACACCAAGAGAGAAGTGTTTCTCGCTTTGTTCAAGACCAAATGTGCAGCCAGGAGGAAGTGCACTGGGTACCTTAGTGAAAATGCCACTAGGGCATACTTGTTGCCATCACTTGAACAATTCTTCCAGGTCCCTAGCAAGCTGCAAAGAGCCTACAAGAGCAAAGGGCAGAATGGATGAAGGAATTCTTTGACTTCCTACAGGACTAGTGGAATATCATATCCATGCATGCAATCTCTCTGAAGTGTGCACTTCCAGGAAAATGTTAATGTGGAAGATTTGGCTTTCTACCCAGGGAGCACAAGAAGTCCATTTGTCTTTCCATATCATACATATTACCTGCCTACTTTGACTGTAAATTAGGGCCTTCAAAATGTGTGGTATGATATTCAGCTAAATGTCTTTCCCCATAAGGGATTAGTAAAATCATCCTGGTACCTGATAATACCTCACTGAACTGTAGTGGAAGACTCCTGGTCAAGGATTGAAAGCATGCAATGCTCATTGATAAAGGTGTCTAAGCTCAACTGAGGGAAGTTTTTTGTTTCTACTGCTGTGTGGGAAGCATGGTAAAAAGCACTCCACCTGACAAAAGTATACGAAGATAAGGAAATGTCAGGAGAGAAGGGAGTTAAAACTGTGAGACAGAAGTTTTCTGATACTGTACTTCATTACCTGTCAGAAATATAGTACTTGTGCACATGAGGTAAGTAAGTCTCAGGCTTAGAAGCTTATCTTTAAGGTCACTGGTCTATTAGTCCCAGCAGCATTAATACAGACAAGCACTTGCCTAACATTAATCCATATTTTATCAAATATTCCCAAAGAATACTTTGATGGCCTGTATTTTCTTCAAGACCTGGGCTGAGGAATACAGACTGAGCCCAGTCATGCATTGTGCCTTGTATTGTGCTGTGAAAAGACGAAAGCAACCAAAGTGTGTGGAGATAAATTCTGATTACAGCACGTGCTGTGACTGCCTCACAGTCTGTGAACACACAAAAAGCACCAAATCACTGCCCCTACCAAAGCAGCTTTGTGCTGATGACAGGGGTTTGAAAGCTGCTGTGGACCAGTCTGCCTAATGCTCCTGTGCAGAAAAGAGCTGCCCAGTTTCTCTGGAATTTCTGTGCTCATATGATCTCTTCATAGAGGGAATGAGACTGAATTTTCTAGCTCCACAAAATTATTGATAGAGGTAGAGTAAAGGAAACAGAGGCTTTGTCCTTTCTTTGGCATACAAGCTACTTAGAAATCTCTTAGGAAAGGAGTGAGGTTTCTGCTAAATAGTAGGAGAGGATGTCATTTGGAGACAGTGCAGGAGCTAAAACAGGATGGAATTTTATAGTATTTGGAGAGCATACTGAGGAACAGAAAGCAAAATGGCTGTGGCATGAAAGAACGAAAAGATTTTAGCTTTTGAAGGTAATCCAGATGAGCCTCCAGGGAGTAGCTAACCTCCTGATCTTGTTCTCATGCAGCATAAATGTAAGAAAGGAAGGAGAATTTTTCCTGCGGGGAAGATTACAGCACAAGCAGAACTGTCATTAAAAGAAATGTAAATTTAAAAGCAGACCCCACCCATTTTTCCAAATAACCACCTAAGGGAGAACTATGCCCCTAAGAATGCGTTACAGCATAGGTGCAAGGAAAGAATCCACTCCTAGAGACATTTTCTAATGCGAACAAATTCATCCACACCCAGAATACCACTGAGAGAATCCTTCTGAGCCCAGAGAGACAGTGCCTGTGGGTAAAGGTAGGGGTTTTGTTGGAAAATTTACAGTGAGAGCAGTATCTCAAATCCTCTTCTGACAATTCTATCTGCTTGTAATTCCAAATGCATTTGTCTTTTTAAAAGTATATTCTGTCCTTGTGCCATTCCTTGAAATTGTGCCTTTTTCTCTTAACCTGCTTCCCTTACCAATGCCCTTTGGACTGCTTGTCTGATTTCTTGTAAGCCTTACTTACCCTTCAGAAAAGTACATTCTTCCTTTTATCCCCTGATTCAGAGGCTGAAGAGCTGATCCCAGAAGAAGGAATGGGCTGCTTCTGGCTGGCTTTTGTTTTGATTTTACTATTGCTCACAATACCTGAAATTAAATTCAAAGTGTAAGGAGATACAAAAGAAACATTTTTGTTGTTGTTGTTGTGAGCTGATGAAAGGAACATTCACTAACATTCTGCCAGTGTGTGGAGGAGGAGGTCTGTGAAACTTAGAGCAGCAAGCTGGAGGAACAATGAATGTCTTTGTAGTGAAAAGCAGAAATACGTGTAGTTTTCCAGGGGAAGAGTACTTTAAAAAGAATTGTTGTCTGTTGGAATATAACATAATGAAACCTGATAAGTTCTACAAGATTATATTTGAAATTTGTTCTGGAGATTGTGAATAGACAAGGTTTGGAGTATTACTTAATGATTTGTTTAGTGACTAATGTCTGGACAGAAGCAGCCAACCAGTGTTAACAGCTTTCCCTCTTACGAAAATTTTTGCTATCAAGTGTTAGAGAAGCTTAGTAATGGGCATCTCCTGTCTTCCAGCAGATTTCCTGTAAACTCACTCCCTGCACCACCTATCTATTCCTTTTGTGAGTTTGTTTTCCCTTAGCTTGTGCTGCTTTGGTAACAGAGAAGATGATTGCTGCAGAAAGGCAATGCAGAGCCATGGAAAACTGCACTTCTTGGCTGGGCATTTGACTATGTAGAGATTTTATTTTATTCACATGGATAACTGTGCCCCATTTTTTGTCCTGTTTCCATGCCCCTGGATCAGGGCTGGTGAACACTTACCAATCCCTTCTGCTCCTCTTCCGGATATCAAGTGCCAGGCAGGCTCTTCACTCTTTAACTTCAAGGGGTATGAGATTAAGTCTTTCAAAGTGCAGAGTCTTTTTGCCACTCTGATTTCATTATTGATATTACAGGTTTGTTGTGGAATCTGTCCTCCAATGACCAGCTGAAGCACCTGTTGGTTAGAGAAGCCCTGCAGACGCTGACAGAAGCTGTCCTCATCCCCTACTCAGGCTGGCCAGACAGAGATTACCCAAAATCAAGTGTTCTACCTGACCCTGATATTTTCTACAATGCCACAGGATGCCTGAGGTGAGCACTCAGTCGACAACTACCCAAAGCAATAGTGATGATAAAACAGGTCTGAACAATTACTTTTGGATAAATACACAGAGTTCATCTCCAGCCACAATCGCTCCTTGTATAAATAGATGACTTGGAAAGGGGCATGGTACCTACAAGCACATAAAAGTGTTCTGTTTTCAGCTGCTGCCAAAGATGCTTACTTAGACATACCATAATCTGCACCTAAACTGATTAGAAAGTGATTTAACTTGAATTAGGGAAAAGCCATTTTTTTAAACCAGAGTAAGCCCAGTCCAGCCTTTTCCACAAGTTCAAGCAAGTTGCAGCCATGGGGTGGATGAATAGATTTATAGTTGTGTATTTAGTACTGAAATCTGCTAATAGCCTTGTGGACACAGTAGAGTAGCAGTTACTATGGACAAACACTGAAGTATAAAAATCACATCTTCAATAAAAACACCTCTAACAGTCTAAAATGGGGGCCCTTTGTGAGTTCAAAGTCATTCCACGTTAAATGAGTTTACACATTTAAAAATGCGCAAAAGGACATAGTTTGACCTGACTAAGGAGTAATAGATGAGTAATTGTATGTGTATGGCATTGATTTTTCCTGTGCAAACAGCTCTGTATCTGACTCGTGTGGTTTCAGAAGACAAATGAATTGTAAGCTATACAAAATGCACAACAATAATGCACCTTTTTCTGCAGGACCTCCTGTCAGCCCACTAACTACTAAATAACTTCATCTCTAAGTAATAATTAAATTTTATTTATTCTGATGACTCAAAAACAAATGCAAAGAAACATTAACCACCCATAATAAAACCTCTCTAGCTAAGGCTAGTGGTGTTTTCTAGGAAATGAAGGAGGTTGTCTTTTTTCATATTAATTAGCCCAAGCTGCATTTCTGCAGAAACCAGTCTGGCTGCTCCTCTCTTGGCGTTTGGACTCTGGAACACTCTTCCCTATGAGGCAGCCGATGGGGGCACAGATCATTCTCAGGTTTAGCTTGGTGTTGCTCTTCCTGAGTTTGTTTCAGCAGATTGACACAACTTGTTATGTGACAAATAAGGCATAACAGTACCTGAGTTCTTCTAAATGAAAGTAGATTCTGGGCTTAACCTTGCTCTGGACACAAAGTCAGTACTTGGGGCTGTTCCAGAGCTGCAGTTGCAGAGCTCTCCAGCCTTAGTTCAAAGTCTCTAAAACTGCCCTTACGTAGATGCTTAAGGATACATTACCTATTGTAAAAAATATGATGCCCGTATTCTAGTCCTTCTCATTTTTAAGAACTTCAACACTGAAAATTATAAACAGAACAAGAAGGGCTTGAAAATTCCCAGTTAAAGATGATCTGCAGGATTGCCACATACTTTCTAGCACAGAATAGTTTTTAATGAGGCTTACCTATTGGTACTGGCCAAATAGCTGAGATTTTTAAGATTAATCAGTTTGCATCTCTTTTCTGGAAATTGACTCACCTCCCAGATTAGGTCACTAGAAATATTCCTTCCTTATGTATTAATAACAAGAAATCTCTGCATAAGTAAAAAGAAGAGCACACCAGAGAGCAATAAAAGTGTGAACTGAGGGAATGATGTTACTTAGGAATATGTTTAAGGAGTATACTTATTTGCCAGAATATAAATCTGTAATTAGTCTTCCCTTTTGTAATGCTAACATTTTTGTTGGGCACGTTGATAAAGTCTATAGCCTGCAGCTTCTATTAGAGGATAAAAATAGTACTTTGAAGTGCAATACATTATGCATAGTACAGTACTTAGTTGTAGGAGAATGCCAGAACTTCTTTTCAAAAATTTCCATACAGCTGTTGACTGAAAGGGACACCCACAGCCCAAACCTAACACTAGCCTCTGGTGGGGGCATATGCACTGCACCACACCATCACCAAATCATAAATTAAAGCTTCCTTCATCCTCTCTGACAAAACAGTAGCAGGAGAAGTGAATACACATCTGGCAGATAATATTGCAGGTACTTCCAAGCGCTGGAATGAGTGCATGACCAGACCAGTCCCCAGTTATTGCCAGAAGTATTGTGGGGTCCTGAATCTCAGCACCTGTGTCAGTGTATGCAGTCACTGATAAGGAAGCCTGACATTAGAAGGATTTGTTAATCCCATTCTCTGGGTCTGTATTTTGTCTTAAAACTCTGTCAGAAGCAAAGCTTTACAGAAACTGCGGGTCACAAACTTAACATAATAAAAAGAAGCTGTGTACACCACAGAATTCTGCATTAGCAGTTAGAATAAGTAATAGCATTGTTTAGTTGTGAAGTATGATAAAAAGCACTCTGCCTGAACAGAGTAAGCCAGATCAACAGACTGCACTGGTTGCCTGACAATAAGATGAACAAGTAAAATTGGTGTATTAAACTATCTAGGGGAGTGCTACGGACATTTCTAGACAAGTCCTGTTGAATTTCAGAGGTAAAGTCATTTTTTCTTGGCCTGAAAGTCTTACACATAAAAGTTCTGCCTCCAGTTCCAATACAAGTGAATAAAAATCTTCAAGATATTTTTCCATACTCCTCTGAGTCTGAAAGGATAAGATGCCAGCAGCATGTAGAATGCATGCTTTTGAATATTATTTATATACATAGGTGAACCTCTGGCATGACTTTTCCTCTGAAAGGAAGGCTTAGTGGAAGGCTGTTTGAATCAATCTTGAAAGCTGATAATGAACTGGTTCCACTTTTATCTTGAAATACCTTTTCCCAAAACTTCTGCAATGCTGAACTTTCCCAAATTTATACATAGTCATCACATTTTCTCCTGCAAAACATTTAATTTGAGTGCTGAAGCTGTTGTACTTCACTAGGAAGAGTGAAGGCAGAGCCTTCCTTTTTAATTGCTCTCTAAGGAAGCATCCTGTGCCCCTACGTATTCTAGTTGTTCAAAATCTGCTAGACAACTGTCTCCAGGAAAGTCAGCTAACTTCTCTGTTCCTCGTTCCTCACCCAGTAAAATAAAATTCAGCCTTTCTTTTTCATTATTATTTTTCACGCTTTGTCTGTCCCAGCTCCCATTTGAGCTTCTTGTGAATTGCGCAGTGACTCACAAGGACAGTGGAAAGCTGTATTTGGAGGAAATCATATCATTGCACTTCAGCCCAGGAGGCTGCATAAACATCTGCTTCCATTTACTCTGGAGAGAAGGGAAGCCAAAGCTCTCACGGTGTGTTGAAAAGCTCAGGCTCAAAATGGCAGCTTCCAAGAGAGAACGTAAAACAAATGACCGATGATAACAAGTCTTTGAACCAAGGCCTCTTGCAAAGCACTGCCATTCTTTAAGTTTATTTCCATCCATTCTTATCTTCTCTTGCCTCCTCTTCAGTTTATCTGCTCCCCCAATTCCTGAAAGGAATTTTGTTACTTCCAACAAGCAGCTTGAAGCTTGGCGCCTCTAGTTACTAAGTAGATCCCAGATACCTTTCCCTCCTTGGTGAATTTTTGAACAGTGCAAGGCATGAAGGGAATAGAATTTCCCAAAATGTTGTCTGGTAATTGAATTAAATTCACATTACCAGTTTTAGCAGAATGAGTCCCAGGAGCAAAATCCTTGTTCTTATCAGTTAAGCGGACCATTCACAGCGGTTCAAGAACCTTTTCCAACAGTCAGTGTATGACTCAGTGTTGGCTTAGAGGGAGTATCCCTTTCATTTGGTGCCATTTATCAGCTAATTGAACATTTATTGTCATCATTCTGTTGCTTTCAAAGTCACGCTTGGTTTTACTGTGTCGCATTTGTTTGTATTACCTAACAACTCTGGATCAAAATAATATTTCCCAACAGGAAATTAGCTTGTCCTCCCCACATGCCACAGGACTGTGGGCAAAGAGCTATTTTGATCACAGATATACTTGCACCATGCATGGGTGCAGGAGGGGCCAGAAGCAGCAAATGCAAGATGAGATAAATGAGGCATGCAGACAGATACAGTGCATCCATGTCAGCAAATGGCACAGTCTGAGCATGCCGCCAGAACTACCACAGCTAAGCATGCCAGAAGTCAGGGATTTTTTGTAGGTGGGTGCTGCTAAAATGTAAGTTCTGAGTCATTTAAAGGAGAGCATCCCCACAAGCAGCAATCTCCCTAAGGCTACAGTCTCCGCATGCTGCAAGCACTGAGTATTTCAGGGCCTCCTGGAGCTCCACTACAATAAAGTCCGGCTCTGGAGCTCAGAGGGTGGCATTCCAGTTGTCAGGAACCTCAAATCTTGGGAAGACAAGAGGAAGCCAGTTTTGAAATTCTCTAAGCAAAATGTCTCCATTGTTTCAAAAAAAAAGACATTCAAATTTACATTTCTGTGACACTTCTCAGAATTTTTTTTTTTTACCAATCTAATAATATTTTTATCTCCTGGAATTTCTCAAGCTTTAATAAGCAAACGAACTTAAGCTGTCAGCTGAGGTTTTGCCTGCAACGCTCGTCTGACCCTGTTTAGAGTAAGGTGGTTCCAGCCGTGTTTGGATGAGTGGGAGAGCAGGAGCTCTTCCCTTCCTAGTCCACACTGTCGTGCTAAGGAAACAGGGGAAGGTGGACAATGGAGTAACCTTGTGTGTACAGGCGTGCACACGGACACACACTGATATCTGTCACTGGATGAGCATCAACTTCTTAATGAAACACAGTCCAGTAATTAATTTCCCTTGCAGAACAGGACAGTGCCCCTAAGTCAGGCTCTTCTCTGCCTCCTGAGCTATAAAAGCTCTTTGCCCTACTCTGTTCATGCTGACAGCAAGGCCAGGGCATGGCCTCTCCTTGCACAAGCATTCAGCAGGATCAGTTGTAAAAAGTAGAGGGGATTTTAGAATAATATGCTGGGACAAAACAAAACACTGCATCAGCTGAAGTGTCTTTGGTGAGGGAAATTCCACACTTATCTTTAACAGTATTTTTAGTCTCTGTACCTCAGAAACTATTTTTGCTATGCACCAGGAGGGCTGTAATGTGTGCATTTCTGTCAGCATAAACACAGGAAAGGGTGACATGCATCGAATGTGACATATATGGGTAAAATTAAATTCCAAGGGGATGTCTATAGTAGGCCATGTTGTGGAATCGGAATATTGATTCTGTGATGTATAATTCCACGAGAGAATAAATGAACTCATGAACAGAGACATCGTTAACATCACAACCTAAAGTAAAATTGTAATTACAGTGCATTAGTATTTAACATGAATATGTACTTCCCAGAGGAAAAAAATTAGTAGAAGTGAAATGACAGTGTATAAAATGCTACGTTTATTTTACAGTCATAAGCCACAGGAAAATTTAAACCTTACTGGCTCTGTCTTTAATAAAATTGTAAACATTGTATTTTTTAGTGGGCAAAGTAAGCATGCAAAATAAGCAGCCTGAAACTATCTGAAGGAACATGTCCCTCTGTGTTTTGATGGATGCTAAGATTGGGTTATATTTAACGTTATTTCAAACAAAGACGCTGGAATGTGCAGTCTTTTAGCCAGCAGAGCTGCAGGAGTCCAAAATAATAAGGCCTGGATTTATAATTCCAGTATTCCATAATTCAGATTTTGTTGACTTGTAAAAATAATTATGCCCCAAAATTGTAAATGTTGTCCCTGGAAATCAGTAGCTTGATTAGAGCCAAGCAACTTCAAGCAGTGCGTGTTTGGTTTGTCAAGAGTTTTTAAATCACTTTTTAAATTCATTTATAAGTTGTACTTGGGTTACTACAAAGCACAGAAAATGTTATTTGAAAGTCAGGCAAAGAGTGGGTCTTTGCATATGAGTGTGGAGATGCTGCTAAAACTCTCAGATCATGTGTCTGTGGATGGGTCATCTTGGATCAAGAACTGGCTCGTTGTAAGAAAATTAATTCTAAAGGATGTCTGTGTGCATGGAAATTTTTACAAGTATCTTTCCTCTGATATTTTCACCATCCTAAATATTAAAAAGTATAACTAAAAATGGAATAGTGAAAAAAGGTGCAGGGTTCTTATTGACTGCTTAAAAAGGATTAATTCAACTTTGAGATGAAAATTTGAGTCAGGTCTTACCCTATCCATCCAAACACAGCAGTTTATTTTCCTGGAGTATTTGTTTTTGTGGGGGAGTGAAAATGATGCCGTTTTGGGTTTTTTACCCTTTTTTCTTTTATATATTCTCTGTATCCTTTACACATATACCTGTAGCTTTGTAGCTTCATATTGTAGCTTCATTTCAACATTTTCCTAGGCAGAAAGACAAAACAAATTCCAGGATCCCTATGCTATCTTGGCTCTCCTTAGAAACCAAGGCTGAAACCAGCTTTCTAAGACATGCTTTTGTAAACACAGCCTGGAACTCATCCTAAGGGAGGAGAACCTAGAAAGTTCTAGAACTGGGGGAATTACTTCACCAGGCAAGTTCCTAACTGCGGGGTTCTTGTCAGATATGCCAATTTGCAGAACCTCTAAAAATCGTACACGGGTCACCCATGGTGTGCATCTTTGGCTTTTCCTATGTGATGGATTTGTGCACCTGAGGACCCTCGTATAAAAGTACCCTTTAATCACCCTAATTGTGTCTGACTCGTATTTTTAGGGCCTGAGAAAAAGGCATCAAAACTTTTACCTAGAAGAGGCTCAGATTGTCTTACACTTCTAAAGAAAAGAAGCAGTCAACCTGAACTTCAGTACCTCAAATATTTAGCTGGAAAAGTTTGTCAGAGGAGCACAAGAAAATACCTTTGACTAAATCTCTTCTCTCCAACATACTCTTTTCTGCTCAGAAACATGAGCTCCGCCGGCCCAGAAGGAAGGAAGAAGATGAGAGAATGCGAGGGCTTGATTGATTCTCTTGTGTATTATATCCAAGGAGCTATTGCAGACCATGAGCCTAATGACAAGGTACTCTCTGAGATGAAAAGTGTTTACCTAGGGGAAACTGCAAAGCGAACATTTTTATTGTTGTTTAGAAGTCAATGTTCAGAAACAGCTGTGACGTAACTGCAAAATTTATTTCCAGGGCTTTTAAAACTGCCACCAAAGGTGAAAGTCCAGTAAGAAGGTTTTTGAAGTATTTTTATCCTGCAGTCTTAAAGAATAGTATAACTTAGCACTGGGAAAACATTTTCAGAATCACCAGAGAGAAACGTAGAAACTTCTGTCTTTTATTTTTAAAAAGTGAGATAAAATCACAGCTTTCAGAAATGCTGAAACATGAGTCAGATGTTTGCTTTTTTGGTTGTCTCAGGGTGCTAGCTAGCTAGAAGCTTAAAAAATTAATCTGGTTTCTCTCCTTTTTATTTAATGCTACATACCCCTTAGGAGATGAAGAACCTAAATCCCTTTGGGTAGCAATGTGATTAAGGAGCTTGCATCATTTAGAATGGAACTAATTTTCATAGGATTTTTTTAGAAGTTATACTTGCTGCCTAAGCCAGTAACTACAAGGAGATGGACACCTCCAGATCTGAGTTTCTCTCTTTCCTCCCATCACTGAGTGCAGGGGAACCCTGAACACAGACTCTTGGAGTAGAGGCTTGTCTTTCAGCTGGGTGAAGTTGGGTGAGACCAGCTGTTACTGTTAGCTGCAGCCTGTGAGGCACTTCTGGTGGGCCTGCTATGACTTGTGCTGTGCAGTGGTAATTACTGCACATTTATAGCTCTATTCAAGGATTACTTGCTTGAGCTTCCCCATCTCCCTGTATTCAGTGCCATTAGCTTCAGGGAGAATCCAGCACATTACACATGTGCCAATATCTCCCTGCTGCATTTTGTCTTAAAACCACTCATTCCTTTATTACCAGTTCCTCCTTTTTTTCAAAGAAGGAGGAACTGGTAATAAAGCTATTTGCCACTAGACTCATCACTCAGAAATTGTAGACCTGAACTTAGAGCTGTGTTCAGAAAGGAGTGTCTTATTTTAAAAAGCATTCTGCCACAGAAAAATGCTTCCTCCTCGGGGGAGATGAAAAGCTTTCCTCTTGCTGATGCTACAGTGAGGTGTGTACATGATCATCTTTACTCTTAAGCTCTTAGGCACTTCTTGGCACACTTCTGGCCTGTGTCAAGTAGCACTCGCCCAAACAATTCCCAGGCACAGTTGAGGAATTACAATGTCCCAGGAGCATTTCCAACAGGCACGCACCCCGCTCTGAATGCAGCCCCGTGTGCCAGCTGGCCTCAGTGCTCAGGAACATCCCAGGGCATGTTTAATTTATCAGAGTAAAGGCAGTCTGGTGAATCACTGGCATGAAGCCTGGCTCTTCCATAAGGCAGTAGAAACTCTGCAGTCAGTTGCTGAAGATCCAAAAATGAAATCTCTTCCCATGTCTATACGTGTCCCTTCAATGCATGCCAAAGCTTTCAGTTTCTATTCTTTTGTTATTTTAGGCCACAGAGAACTGTGTGTGCATTCTTCACAATCTTTCCTACCAGCTAGAGATAGAGCTCCCTGAGAGCTATGCCCAGAGCATATATATGCAAAGAAGAAATATTTCTAGCAATGATAAAACACCAGGCTGTTTTGGAACACGGAGCAGAAAAGTAAAAGAGGTAAAGTACATGATTAGTTACATCTCGTTTGCTTAATAACTTGTAGCAACCTCTGGAGAAAAAGGCTGCAATCTAATTAACAGGCTGTTATTGATGTATCTGGTAGGGTGACACTTTCTTGCCCTAAAAATACAAATTTATTGATAGTCCTTCTTGACACCAATTCTCTCATTCGGCTACTGCTGATGACAATGACATGGCACATGTTTTATTAGTTGAATACTCTAAAGTGGAGTATATTCTCTATAGTGGAGAATACTCCACTGGATGGACTGGCCACTATCATTAAATACTGAAATTTTGCACATTATTATCTGAGCTCAGAACTTGACAATCTGCAAATAACCTGGTCATAGAGAGTTACAACATGGCTAGTTTAGTTTGTGATGGATTAAGTTATAAAGGTCACTGTTTCTAAAGGCTTGATCTCTTTACGTGTTTAGAAGCAGCAGGACACCCCACTACCTGAGGAAAAGAGCAATCCCAAGGGTGTTGAATCACTCTGGCATTCTACACTGATTAGGATATACCTCTCCTTAATAGCAAAGAGTACCAGAAACTACACCCAGGAAGCATCCCTGGGAGCTCTTCAGAACCTCACAGCTGGCACTGGACCAGTAAGTCAGCTTTTTTCCTTGTCTTTTTCTCATCATTTAGTTCTCGATATGAATGTGTAGAGTTCAGGGCTGCAGTGCAGCTGAGCTCCAATAACCACTGACAAGTCACTGGCTCACTGGCATGGTGAAGGACAATGGAGATCATTGAATGGAGAGTCATACCCAGCAATGCAGCTCTTCCTTGCTTGGCAAAGACGGGGCCTGCTTCTTCTCCCTCTGTGTACATCTCCATGTCTGGGATTTGCTGATTCATTACACAAGGAGGGATGAGCAGATGTTAAAAGCACTAAAAAAAGTAATTTTGTCAAAGATAGTCCTGTGGGGAGAGAAGGGCTCTGACACAACAGCAGATCACTTTGGTGTTGAAGAAACTAATGATGTCTGAGGAACTAGCCAAGGAGCACACAGGTGGAAGAGGGCTTGAAACTTCTTTTATATCACCTTCCTTTCCTGTTGCAGCTCATATGTAGCTCTGGTTTAAAACTATTTTAAATATGCTTAAATTGACGCAGAGAACTGCCCTTGTGTGGCTTTTTCTGAGGCTCTGCATTCTTGGTAATGACACAGAACTGCCTTTTCACAGATGCCATTCGCAGTGGCCCGGACTGTTGTTCAAAGGGCAAATGGCCTTCCAAGCATCCGAGCTATGCTGCACGTCAGCCACCCTGCAGTGAAGAAGACAGCAGTCTCACTGCTCAGGAACTTGTCTCGAAACACCTCCCTGCAAAGTGACATAGGTGAGAAAAGACTGAGAGCTTGCTCTGCTCTCTTCACATTAAAGTTTCCTGCTTTAGAAAAAAAGAAATGTGCAAAAAAACCCTGATCTGTGAGTTTAGTAGATTTTTCACTGGATATTTGCAGTCACTGTACAGGGTTTAAATTAAAGGGTTTTGCCTAAACAAAGTTTTCATTATATTGGGTATTCCTCATCAGATGCTTCCATTGGTGTTACTTTCAAAACTACATAATTGAAGTAAAGTCTACACAGATTTGGAGAGGGAGTTTTTCTTCTGCTTCAAGTAGGGTAAAGGAAGGTGAATGCCGAGTACTGTGATAGCACAGCTATGTAATGCTTTGTAAGAAATCACAGAACATCTCTAATTCTTCTAGCAAAGATCATACTCTCTTTTATTAGACACAAAGCTTTAGAAGTTTGCAGCCCACACAGTTTTCCTGTAAAATTTTTTTGAGAATGGAAACTATAAGATGCTATAGAAAAAACAGTTCATTCTTGTTAAAGGATCTCATTTCTAAATAGAAGCCATTTCTGTTCTGTGTATTCTCACTTGAATTTATTATGTATTTAAGACTTTTTCCTACTGATAGGATAAAATGTATTCATATAATTTGTTGTCCTTTTCTGTGTTCCCACCAAGGGTCAGAGGGAAATTACAGGTATACAGATGGCTCATGGGGCAGATTAACCTCCAGAATTCTGCAGAACAGTCTCCTGGGTCTTGTTTAATCCTTAGAGAACATTCTCTATTAATGAAAATATTATAACATGTTACTGCGCGGATTTCAAAGGGATAATCCATATGGTGTTAAAAATTACAGGTGGTGAATCCCCTGAAAGATAAGAAATTAAACTGATAAGAATTTGGGATTTCATCAGGAAAAAATAATTTATGAGACTGTGCAAAAGACAGAACAGCACAAAGCTTTGGGGGCAGGTGCTTCATCTTGCACATTCACAGCCATTTCCTTGCTTTACCCATGACAGAGAGGACTGGGGTAGTTCCAGGTGAACCTTTTCTCTGTCAAAAGATGTTCTTTTGGACTGACTGAAAGCATGTGTGAATTCAGGTCAAATTCCCAAAGAAAAATTTTGGCCAAAGGAAGACATTGGAGAGGGCATACTGTTTTCTAGATACAAGAGTCCATATTTATCAAGCAAAATAGACCTACGTATCAAATGGAGATAAATTTAATATAAAGTATCTCTAAAAGGGAAGTGGCAGCCTGCAGCTGGCACATGCCTGGTGAGTTCAGTACAGCACATGAGGTATTAATGGATTGTGCATGAGACAAATTACAGGCTGTCCAGTGTAGTGTGGATGCACTGGATTGTGCACTGGATTGTTAACCTCAGTTGTGGAGATGTAATGCAGGGATGAAGCCATGAGTGTGTAGTGGGAGCACACAGCTCCCTGATGGGGGAGAATGGAGGAATAAGGTAGGATCCCTAGGTAAATCTGCACCTGTTAGTAATGGAGCTGCTTGCCTCTCTTCCACCTTGCAGCCAGAGAAGTTCTGCCTGATTTGGTGTCGATACTGCCCGAGTGTGTGCCAGGGTCAGACATTGCCTGTGAAACCACAGTGTCCATCTGCTACACCCTGTTCAACCTGACCCAGAGCAGCTCGCACAACGCCCGCCTGCTCCTCAGTGCCCACGGCCTGCCCAAGGTCATTGCCATCAGCATGAATGACAGGTAAGAGGCTCCACGAGTCTCACCCTCTCCCTTCTTTCCCTGGGCAGAGAAGAAACTGCAGCCTCTGCCATTCAGGGAGAAAAAACTCTTCATCTCGAGGTACAGGACAGCTCAAACAAGTGATGTGAATAGAATTGCACTGATTGGGAAATGCAGAAAGATCTCTTACAACAGCTCTCCCATCCATAGCTAAATTCACCTTGTTCCAGCATTTTAAATAACTCCTCAGAAGAGAACTGCACAACATTTTCTGATATATATATAGTGACTGATAATCAGATCTCATCTGTACCCCAAATGTCTTTCCTGTTCATTGTAACATAGCTCTGATAATCTTTAGCAATAAAGTGCAGAGATAACATTTTACAGAACTTACAGAACTGTACTTAAAAATAACTTATAAAGTGGCATTTTAGAGAATAGCTTCAAAATTTAATTGTTCTTTAATATGTAATCACATGCAATCAATATTTACTCAAAAGATAATTAATGCTTTATAAATACAAATCATTATTCTGTTTGCCGTGCTCTCTCTTTGCAAAATGAATGAGGAAATCAATCTCAGTAAAGGGGGCCTCATGAGGCCGTGAATACTTTAAATCCTGTCTGACTAACCAGAGATTTCACCTAATGGAAAGATTCTTTCAAATGCCTGCTGTGCTGAGGTGTATTTTCCTCAGCTGAAAATGTGGAGTACAGAGCACTTGATTTCTCCCCTAATTTTGAAGAATGAGTGAAACAGGGAGGCATGTTTCATTTGTTTCAGAAATAAGGACAGCATGAAACACGCTACAATACCTGAAGGGTAGCAAACCAGCATTTAGGAGTAAAGAGAGACAAAACAAATGCTATGAGGTTATGTTTACTGAAGTCTGTACATGCACTGTGATTATGATGTGGGAATTTAAATATGTTTTATCATTCTTTTTCCAAAATTGCAGCAATATGTTCAGCAAAGCCAGCAGGGCTGCTTCAGTCCTCCTCTACTCCTTGTGGTCACACACTGATCTCCACAGTGCTTACAAAAAGGTAAGCACAAGGAAAAATAATGTCCTTTTAGACCTAGAACACTCTTATTTCTCCTCTGGGGCCCTTAGCATTCCTCTACATTTATGAGTCAACCTATGATAGGATTTCAAGTGGTCCCTGAATTTGGTTTTCCTGTTACTTGTACGTAATCCTGTGTAAGTAATGCCTGGCTTTAATTTTTGCTCATCTGCTTTCATGTTCTCTCTCTCTCTGGTTTTATATCCGCTGGCAAAGCTTATGAAAAGTGTTGCTGCTACCTGCCAGGAGTGTCAGATGGTGAGAAGTGATGCAGAGTAGGTGACCGTCCACACTGGCTGAACCAGCCTGGCACACTTAATCTACAGTGCCAGCAAAGACAAAGGCAGGGCAAGGCAGCTTCCTGCTTTAAAATCAGAGCAGTTTTGTTCCCTTTGTTGTTTGCACGGCCTGGTAGCCCAGGTGTCAGTTATATTCAGACAAAACCTAGAGCCCGGGAAAGGTGTTGGCAAACATTTACTGCCATAGTCAAATCAAACAAAAAATGACCAGCATGAGTCTGCCACAAACCAGTTTGTTTCTGGTTTGTTTTTTTTAAAGCTCTCTGGTTGCTTTTTCAGCACAGAGCTGAGTTAATTTTCACCTACCTGCCTTCAACCTGCATTGCAAACTGGTTTCAGTCCTTGTTTGTTTGCTGTTCAGAATTTGTCACTTCAAATTCCCTGGAACCTAAAACTGTTCCAAGTTCTCAAGCTGTTTCTCTTTGTAGATTTTTTTGGTTGAAATTTGCTCCAAAAAAGTTTCTTAGCATAATAACCTTTAACAGTGTTGCATCACACTTAGCAGTACTGCCCCACAAACCAGAAATCTGTGTTCAAGAATAAGGGTATTGTGCCATGTAAATTCTTAAGCAGATTTTGTTGTCTCTGGTTTTTTACAACTGCATTCCTGACTTTACTGTACAGCAATATCCCTGATGGCATGAATTTTCTGAAGTCACTGGTAGTTTAGGAATTCCTATAAGACACGTTTGTCAGACCTGATTTTCAAAAATGCTGATTACTTGCTGTTCCTGTGCAAATCAGGTCCCTTAGATACACCAGGCATGGCACTGAAAACTTGAGAACCATCTAATGCCTAGACATTTTTGAAACTTTAGTCTAATAAGCCACAGAAATCACTTGATCAAATAAAATGGATAAAATCCTGAGTCATTTTGGCATTGCCCTGTGTTCTTTGTTCTGACAGGGTTAATCTCAGCTAGGTTAATCTCAGCTATTAGTCACCTAAAAGTTAGGAGTCTGTAGAGCTGAGCTAGAAGAACAGGCTCCTGGTAGAGTCAGTGGAGAGAGTTAAGCAATTCCAATAATTCATCTCATCTCTCTTAGACTAAACGAGCACTGCCTGTTCTGTCTCTGTGACTGCACAGGGCTCTGCCTACACCCCTACCATGGCTCCACATTTAGCTTTCAGGCAGCTGGACCCACCCTTCCCTTGCAGAATCAGCACTGAAGATAATGAATTGTTCTGTTTCTTTCATTCCCAAGGCTGACTTTAAGAAGGCGGATTTCATCAACAGCCGGACCACAAAAGCCTATAACTCACTAAAAGATTGAATCAGAGCATAACACCATGGAAGACAGAGATCATACAGCAGTTAATGTAACCATCTTCACGTGGTTGGTGTTGCCATCATGAAACACAAAGTATCTCAGAAAAAAAAGGATTTTATCTTCTATAAAGACTGGAGTGGCCAGAAAGTAGCTTTTTTTGAGTTTTTAATCCTAATCACTTTGTTGTCACTGTATATATCAGTATAAGAATAACCAAAGATGGATTCTCCAGGATGTCTGAGATGAAGTTTCATCCAGGTTTACCACTAGTCAGAGCTCCAGATGACTGCCTTTGTTCTATACAGAGGAGTTTGAAATGCTGGTTGGCAGCAAATTCTTTTCAGACTGTTTTATACCAAAAGTTTTCTACAGTGGAGCAGCATCAAGTGCACTGCTCAGAACTTAGTAGTTTTTCACTCTTTTGTTTCTTCACACAAGCTAAATAAGAATCTCCAGACTCCATGAGTAGGCACAAGAAGCTGTTTCACTACCTGCATTATAAAAGCACCAATGAAGTTAAAAGTACTATTTTTGTATTGCTTGTTTTCATGGGCTCACTGGTTCCTAAGCCTCTTTCCACTGAGATTTCATCAGTAACAGCAGCAAAACTGATTTTACATAGATCTTATCATCCCTTGCTCCTCTCATCCTCCCTCGTGTGGCTGTCACATTTTATCTGTGTCCAGAATGGGTTTCAACTAGAACCACTAGGTTTAAGGCACTATATTTCAGACACTTTAGGCTGCACTTAGACCCATCATTCTTTGCTAGTTGGTGGAGAAATTATTTGAGGGTGATTCATTGATTATTTTAAGAAAATTGCAATTTCAAAACAATTCTGTTGATAATCTATATATAATAAAGGGAGTGTGCCTTTATTTTTGAAGTAATAGACATACCCACAAGAGGCTGGGCTCTGTGCTGATTAAGGAATTCATCTGATCCTGCTTCATAGTCTCTTACTTGAAATGATCATCATCCCTACAGCAATTACATGCAGTGTGATAAGTTCAGGACTATGCCTGCACATGTGGGAATCGGTAACAGGAGGGAAAAAAATTTCTGAGCACGTGAAGGCTGTTTTCATGATCTGATGCTCAAGATGGTAAAGAAGCACTAAAAAAAACCCCAGCTATATTTAGTAAGTCAGATTTTTCTCAAAAAAAAAAAAAAAAAACAACCAGGGGTTAGATTGTCCATTAAACCAATAGGAAATTCTTACATAAATATTGAGTTATCAGCTGATGTGATCTGGCATTACTCATCTGAAGTATGGGAGGTGAGCTACCTTTATAGCTCACCTATATTTTGTCATGTGTATTTACAAGCCCTGCTGCTCAAACAGAGCCCATCCTGTACCCTCACACTGAACTGCTGGCACAGGAGCTTTTATGGCTGTTCTTGTCCAGAAGGAGATGCAAAATCCTTGGAGTAGGGACCTCACAGAGGAGGTCACCAGGCCTCTTCACTTCAACACTCCTGGCTAAAGGTCTGGCTCCTACCAGAAACTTAGAACCAGCGGGTTGTACCACTGCACTGTGTCCAAACATAGTTCTGGGTATCAGGGAGCTGAATTCTGCTGGTAGATGCACATAGTTCTCCAAGGAGTCCCACAAAGTCCCACACGTGTGCACAGAACAGAACGTGCCCCGGGGAGGTGAGCAAACAACGCTGCCTTCCCATCACTCATCGTTTCCAGAGGGCTGTTAGTCCTCCACATTTGCTTTGAATAACTCAAATCAAATGCACTCCAGTAGGAGGTTTTAAAAATACTATTATTTTTTGTAAGATGTCATATTCAAAGTACTGCAGGTCCAAGAACAACACAGGGGAAGGGAACTTACAGCAGCGCATGTTGAGGAAATTGTTTTTATAACTTTTTCAAATATGATAGAAAATGGACAATTAAAATCCAACTTTCTCTTCTAACTTGTTAACCCAAGTAACACTGCATGTGCCATGAATGAATAAATACCAGGAAACCTGGACAAGTCTATTTTTACTGCCTAAAAAGAAGTTGTTGGCAAAATTAATATACAAGGAGTAAACCTGACTGCAGAGTAGCATAGGAATGAAGATTTGCAGTCTAAAAGATCAGGAAGGGAGCTTTTAGAAATACTAACTCATTTAGTTTTGTTTAACTCACATGCTACTCAAAAAACAAAACAAACAATGGTGCTGGGTGTTTTTACATATATTTGTACCCCTCAGTAAGATGTCCTTAAAAAGGAAATGCAAAGTTTTTGGGTTGTTTCTATTGATGCAGTGATTTTAAAGGTCTTTTTCAACCTAGATGAATCTATGATAGTGCCCCTTTAAAATCAAAGCAGTGTTCAAAAGTCACAAAGAAGTATCTCAGGCCTGGCAGCAACACAAGAAACATGAGACACGCCTTATTACAACTGATCTCCTACTTGTATGCAATCAAAAACATTTCAGCAGGACTCCAAAGAAAACAAAGCAGAGAAATAATAAAGTGCTCTCTCTAATGCAAAAAATCTGTCTTTGGTCTTTTTGTTATTAGTGAACCTACTTGGCTGGGATACAGCAAATGTATTTTCAAGCCTTAGCCCTTCCTTCAAAAGGGCAAATTCATTTTTAAATTAAATCTAGGTATGGAGACTTAGATTTTTCTGCAATAGGCCAGTGTTACTGAAGGCAAGCTGTGTAATGCTCCTGTTGGCATCAGAGTCCTCCTGCAAATAATTTCTTTGTCCAGTTTTGCTGACTTGTCAAACCACCCAGAATCTTTAACCTCTCTTTAATTGGTATTTGCCAGTAAACTTCACCATGGGCCACCAGAGATCTCAAAAATAATTAGAATCATCCTCACCATAGTCTTGAACTTGGGAAATAGAACATTCCCACTTACTCTTTTCCTGAGAGGAGATTTGAAACCTTGAATTTAAACATGCTGAGCAGTGCCCAAAGAGTCTTTGGCTGAACAAGGAACTGACCCCAGGTCCTTTTGTCTTGTGTCAAAACCACAACCCAGTACAACCATCTTTCACAGAATTGTTTTAGTAGAAACTCTTAAATAGTACAGATAGTTTTGTAGTAGATTATAGACATTGCCAGAGAATTAGTCATTCCTTTCCTCATTTCATCCTCCTACCTTAGTTTCTCCTGTCACTGCTCCTAAATATTAGTGCTTTTTCTTCTCCCTCCCTTCCTAAACAGAATTAAACTATGTAAAATATTGCATTATATTGTGCATGGACACAGGGTTTGGGTTACTTGGCTTTTTTGTGAGGTTTTTTTCTTTTGAGAAGGAACATGCTGTCTATTAAGAGAGGTTCAACCTTCTCTTCTGGGCCCATAAAAGAAACTTCAGGTGAAATGAGCTGGCACCACCATAGGCCACACACGAGAACCCCAGCCCTTCCCTGGCTGCTGTTTAGCCTGGCAGTCCGTGCTCCAAAGGCAGCCCATGGAAGCTGAGGGAACTCAGGCTGCCTGTTTGTGTGTTACCAGCTTGACAGATTTTCCCATCTTTAGTTTTCAGGGCCAAAAAGCCCAGCAGTGTCACTTCACAGCCCTCTTGGGGGCTGGTTCATGAGCTAGCCTGATGAGCAGTCACACAGTGAATCATGCACAAGCTATGCAAAGTGTTGAGATCTGGTGCTTCCCAAGTTACTTCAACTCCAGCAGCTGCTCTTCCATTCCTTTACTTAAACTGCTGCTGATTAAAACCTCAGTTTACATTCCTGACTCATACTCCAGACCCATCCCATGGGGAAGATAACACGACCTTAAGGCATCATCTGCCTTAAGGAGATAGGAGACAAAGATCTGGGAACAGAAATCAGATGGGAGGAAATGCATATTTGAGCTCAACATCACAGCACACCCTGACAAGCCCTGAAACATCAGATATTGGTGCAACCATGTGAGTTATGCCTGGCATATTGGTTTAGATGTTGCACAGCATCTGGCCACTGAAAACCCAGCAGGGAGATTTGCTCAAATACACCAAAGATAAAAAGGGCTTTAGTGTAGACATTATACACAGATCAGGGGTTTGCCTTTCTCTACAGGCTTACTTTGGCTATATTAATAGATTTGCATATGAAGGGAAAATAAACTAGTTTTGTCTTATTTCACATGTTCAGAGCTAAAAATATCCTAAAATACACATTAGAGGCACTCTAGGCTTAGGATCAGAAATTAGAATTTGCTTGCATCTCTCCTTCAGCTCTACCTTCCAGTGCTGTATCCAATGTGACTGTAAATAATTCAAGTTTAGGAACTTAACATTTCTTTAACAATTTGTCAGTTATTCAACCTAAGCTCCCATTCTCTTATTTATATCTTATTATTCTTATTCCTCTCTCAGACGAGCCTAAATATGCACAGATAGAGAGAGGAGGAAGCAGGCATGTCCTTAGCAGCTACAATTTAGAGCCAATACTGCAAATACCCCCACGGTATCAGGGGCTTCTGAACACACCCGTGATCAGAGAGCAGCACCATGACCATGACAGGGAATGGGGACACCAGCTGCAAATCCAGTGCTCATCATCAGGCAGTTTTTTCCAGTGCTGACCACATATTCCCTCCAAAGCTGCACAAGGCTCTCTCTTACCTATCCCTGCATCTTGCAGGCTCTAATCTGGAACCAGCTGTAGGACTATGAGTGTAACTACCACCACTCACACTTCGAGAGGAGCTGTGTCCCCAAAATCCCCACCCTGCTCTTCCTTCTGGGGTTCAGAAGGACACCACTACTACCTCAATTGTACTTAAACATCTGGGTCCCCCTGCAGCTTCAGTAAGAGGCTTAAGGTCTTCCTCAGTTCTAGAGAAATTTAAAGGCATTTTTTGACCCTCAAAATTACATCCTTACTGTGTTTTCACCAGAAAGGGTGAAATAGTCATGGGAATAGCCATGTCTGAGCCACAGAAAAATAATAGTGATAGGGGCTTTTTTAGCTGCTGCCAAGGAGGGTAAAATCTTTCAGAAAGATCAGAAACTTTCTGAAGCCCATGAAGGTCATAAGAAAATGGGCTGCAGCCAGAATAGCTGTGTTTGGCTTGGAATTACAACAAAATAAATCAGTAATGTTGTAGTATCAGTATTGAACTCTGCCTAGAAAGCACACTGTGCCTTAGGATACATGAGCACACTTGAGTTTTAACTCAAAACTCTAGACTAAATACTGTGTATGAGTTTAAACCCTGCACAATTCTTAAAGACTGGAGAACCTTGGCAACCATTGCATTGCAGTTACAACGCAGCAGCACATAGGGTGCTGCAGTGAGAGCAGTGGAGGCATTATGTCATCCTGAAAATTAAAATTTGGATTCTTAAGAAGTTCCTTCTTTCCTGATGCTGGGGGAAAAAAGGTGCTCTAAACATATAATACATATAGCCTTGAAATACTATTTTTATAACAGGATAATATTTGTTCTTTTAAAAGCACATGGACAAAAGATAAGAGTTTTTAACATAAAGGGAGCCTGAGATGAGAAACTCAGATCTGATGATATACATGGTGATAAAAAGGAGAATCTACAAAGCAATATTTGCACCAGCATTGTAGGGAGCTTTTGTGGTTTGTTTTGATTTAGTGGTACTACTACTCAACCTGAAATTACTTAAAACCTGGACGTCAAAAACTGGTGCTTTGGACAGCAGTAATACTCTTGCAAGTGTTATTGCAAAAGATTTGGCACAGTTTGAATGACACAAAAAGATGGAGGAATGATTGTCTTCTGGTGTGAAAGATTGGAGCAGAGGCCTTTGAAAGAATTCCTCCTGAATACAAACATGGATTACCCATCCTCCAAGGACAGGTGTCCTGATTACATCAGTTATTTTCTGCTGTTGTGAAGAGAGGTGGACAAATTCACCATTACCTCAGGGTTGTAATTAACTTGTTGTGAGGGTTATTATGGATAATAAATAGGCCACAATGAACTCTACAGTCTTTAATATGCTCACCTATAAAAGAAAAGCTATTTACTGCACCTGAAAGGCATGGACCTGTGTTTTACAAAGCAACTTCATGTTCACATCCACTGTAGTGGCTACAGATGCAGATTTGTTAAACAGGCATTTAAAAAAAAAAAAAAAAAAAAAAAAAAAAAAAAAAAAAAAAAAAAAAAAAAAAAAAAAAAAAAAAAAAAAAAAAAAAAAAAAAAAAAAAAAAAAAAAAAAAAAAAAAAAAAAAAAAAAAAAAAAAAAAAAAAAAAAAAAAAAAAAAAAAAAAAAAAAAAAAAAAAAAAAAAAAAAAAAAAAAAAAAAAAAAAAAAAAAAAAAAAAAAAAAAAAAAAAAAAAAAAAAAAAAAAAAAAAAAAAAAAAAAAAAAAAAAAAAAAAAAAAAAAAAAAAAAAAAAAAAAAAAAAAAAAAAAAAAAAAAAAAAAAAAAAAAAAAAAAAAAAAAAAAAAAAAAAAAAAAAAAAAAAAAAAAAAAAAAAAAAAAAAAAAAAAAAAAAAAAAAAAAAAAAAAAAAAAAAAAAAAAAAAAAAAAAAAAAAAAAAAAAAAAAAAAAAAAAAAAAAAAAAAAAAAAAAAAAAAAAAAAAAAAAAAAAAAAAAAAAAAAAAAAAAAAAAAAAAAAAAAAAAAAAAAAAAAAAAAAAAAAAAAAAAAAAAAAAAAAAAAAAAAAAAAAAAAAAAAAAAAGAGAAAAAAGCATAAGAATCTGAGGCAGCCTGATCTAAGAAGGGGTTTATATGTGCATTTAGAAGTTGGGCCCCACTGTTACAGTTTTGTGTATTTTCCAATGGAAATGTGCCTTCAAATCTAATGTCCTGACTCAGAATGAGAACAAAAACAAGTCCAGCACACCCAGCCTGATCCAACACAGCAGAGCACTGGAGCAGCTTTGGAGGAACATTTACTGTTCCATGTGCAAGACTCCCTGTGTGATTTCAGTGACCACAAGTCCAGCACACGGTGGATGCTCTGTCATTGTGCACACCCACTTTTCCCACAGGACCAGGGAACTTCCTGCCCCATTCCTGAGCCATCTGAATCTCTGCCCATCTGCCTTAGAGCAGTGGCATGGATGCTTGGTCAAGGACCATTTGAACAAATCTGGGGTGGGCAGAACACAGCAGCCTGGGTGGGCTCTGAACAGCACAGAGGCAAACACTGCTTTCTATCCCTCCTGTGGGCACTCACTCCATGGAAAAAAAGCACTTACCAGCATCAATCAGTCCTGTCCCTTGTGGTTGGCAAAAGCCTTGGGAAATGCATGCCTGCTCTCGGGTTCTCCATTAAAGTCAGCAAACAGCAGTGAGCTGATTCCCAGCAGAAAAGAAAACAAAGGTAATGAAGATGTAGCCCTGGACAGTGGTCCCTGATCTCTCTCACCTTGGTTCATACCAAGCACCTGTGGAAGATGCATATTTTGCTCTGTCACTGTTTCCACTCCTGCCGTCAGGCAGTAGGACCTTGGCTAGAATTTTTTTTTTCTCAGTAGACACAAAGCAAAAATAAAACTAAAAATCAGTGTAACATCTCAAGCTTGAAAAATATTTTACCACAATTCTAGTAAAACATGAAATTCTTGTTAAATGCTCATGCACCTGTGGTTTGGGCAAGAACACACCCTCCTGACCGCTGGCAGCATCACTGGCGAGGCTTCTCTCCTTCACCCCAGGCAGACCCCAGGATGTTTAGCTCTGGCTGCAAGCAAAGCCCCAGCAGGACCCACTGACTTCACCAAAAGGACAGCAAATAGCCCATAGTTTACACTGGCTGATGCTGTTGTCCTCTAAGCAGAGGCACCTTTACTGGAAGGGGACAGTTTAATTTTTACATGCATGTCATTTAACGATTGCTTTTTCAGGGTAAGAAGGAGGAAAAGGAGAGTTTCTGTAAAGATCTTGCCAACATTCTTTCTCTTTCTGGGCCGTAACAGAAACTCTCCTCCTAAACTAAGCAAAATATGATTCTTCCCCACCCTCTTCCAAGATAAATCAATTCCTGGGGTTTTTTGTGATGTCCTGTGTACAAAGGCGTGCTGAAATGTGCATGCATGCTATAAAGTACAAACTGTTTTAGCTCTGGCTTAGGATACAATCTCTGAAGGTGACAAAGTTGAGACCAGAAATAATCCAGCAGTCCCATCTCTTCCCCCACATCAAAGTCAGTTCCATCTCTTGTAAATTTAGCAGTGAAGTCAGGGTAACACATTGCTTACCTCCATAAAACCCAAAACCTCAGACACAGAAAATTCACCACAGAGTTGAGGAAAAGGAAGGTCTCAAAACAAAGGATGTTTCAAGTGTGGCTTGAGGATTTTCTTGCCAAAACAAAATGTGATACATCTATTTGGGTCCTTCTTTGTTTCAACAGTAGCTGTGTTGACAGAGTCGTGGCTCCCAGGGCTACAAGGGATGCATCAGGAGAGGCAGCCTTGCTCACTGAAACTTCATTCACATGAAGGTAAGTTCTGAAGGGACAAAAGAGGCAATGTCTTATGCTTATTTATTATTCATTATTCCCTAAAGAGCTTTGATGGGAAGCATCTTCAGTAATATTATTCCAGTTGTTGGAGTTCTCTAATTGCTCAAACGTACTTCTCAGAAACTGTATCCCAATGGTTGGTGGGAACACCCCAGCTCCAGCATTTCTAAGTGGTATTTGACAGCCCTGCATGCTTGTATTTCCTCCTGACAACAGGTCACTCACCTGCCACTGGCTTTCACCCACGGCTGAATTTAGCAGACTATTCCCATACTGTTTTATTTGCCATCTCCTCCTTCCTACTGTGACCTTTTCAAACCTGTGTATCTCTGACCCTTGTAATTTGAAGAGAAGGAGACAGATGAGCTTTCTCACACCTGTGCTGTGCAGTTCTTTGTATCTGTCTGGTTACTACATGCACTATAGTGATAAAGTCTGTTTGGAGTATTTTTTTAGTCTGCTGATATGAGACACCTGTCCCCATAAACAGCTCTTTAAGGGGTTTTGATGGTGAGCAGGGATAGGTCTGTGAAAGCTGAACTTGTAGTTTGGTATAAACAATGATGTGGTAAAACTTCAAGTTGTAAAAAAAAAAATTAAATCACCACACCTTGGATTTTCAAGTTCCGTTAAAGGATTTCCGTAACTGAACCTATAACTCATATTCTTCCCAGCAGTAAAGCAGCACAGCATTTAGACTGTTCAAAAATCCTTCATGCTCATTGGACTGTACTTTTTAAGTGCCTGGCAGGAACGCAAAGCAACCTAGAAATACTTGAAACTAAGCCCCAGAGATCACAGAACCAAACTTGTTCCAGTAGTGAAAGGTGGTAAAGCAAGGGGCAACAGGGCAGCAGCACCATGCTGAGGCGCGGGACATCCAGGTTGGGCATTAGGAAAAAGCTTCTCACCAGCTCGGTGATGCCATGCTAGAATGCCATAGCCCCTCTGAGGTCAGAGATGCTCCATTCCTACCACTTTGGAAGACTTGGTAAGAAAACAGCAGCCTGGTAACCCAATATTTCCTATTCTGTGCACAGTGCAAGTGGTTACAGCTCCAGTTGCTCCCCCTTAGTACAATACAATTTCTTTAGGATTTTAAAAATTCTTGTCATAAAGTGAAACCAGTTTAAGTTTTTGGGGATAGAAAAATAAATCTTTGAGATAACTTTAACTGGAGACTGAGAAATATTCTCCCCTTGAAGGCAAACTCATCCCCTAGCAGGGAATTCAAACTCCAAGTGGCCCTGCCTAGGTACATGAAGCAGATAGAGCAGCATCAGTTCCAACTAACATTAGCATTACCTGGGTTTGGCCAATGGCATCAGAACAAGATGTTTGTTTGATCCCTTTCTCATTCCCCAGCACAAAGCTTAGTTTCACAGTAAAGCAGGTAGATTTTTCACAAGTTTTGAATGCTTCTGTACTTCTGTGTTGTTGCTGTTGTTCTAATCAAGCCAACAGTTCTGCTTCCAAAAAATTTCTTATAACTCGTACCTGAAAGGAAAAATACAAGTTTCAGAAAAAAAACAGTTGCTAACAGACTTTCTTGAAGTGGGTCTTAAAATCACCACTATAAAAGAGCTCCCCCATATCTATTTTCAGGATCTACTGTACTTTTGCTTGAGCTTTGATTTTCCATAATGGTGACAGCTTCCTTCACCATACTTTTTATCCATTTATGCTCTCCTTTCAGTAGAGCTCTCACATTACAGCTGTAGTAGTCACCATCAGCCAGACCAGGCCAGCTCTGGAAATTCCTTTAATCAGCTCCCTGATCAGGAGCTTATGTGTGAGCCCCACACAGAGCAGGTCACAGTCCCTTAAGAGATAACTTAAAGGATGTTGGATCTTGCCCAGCTGATGAGTTAGCAACCCAGTCAGCTGTCAAAAAAGTCTCAGACACAAGGAAGAAACCTGACCTTGTTTGCTGGCTGTTTCCACTAGCTATAATCCAGATTAATTCAAATCTTGGGCCACCAGTGCAAATATTTGCATAATGTGGAACTCATTTTTCTCATTACAGTTACCATGTTAGTTTTAATGAGCATGTTAAGTAGTAAATATTAGAAGTTATCATTAAAGTGCTAGATCTTTGATTATAGATTCATTTTAGTTTATGGGTCTTTGTTCTTTTTTTTTTTTTTCCTTTTCTTAAAGATAGAGGAGAAGGATAATAATGTACTGTTTGAAGTTTTGGGGCTTCTTTCATAATTAATATAATAACTTAGAAATTGGGTTTATTCTGCTGCCTTTTTTTTCCCAGCAGGCTGAGTTAGAGGTCCTAGTCCACCTGGGAACCAAGATAAAAACAAGCAGTGTGTTAAAGTGCCCAGGGAGACTGAGAGCATATTTTTAAACCTATTTAGTAACCTTGTTCCTACTTAGGGAAGATGAATGGAGAAATACCTGGGACAGATATGTGAATAGCAGTTAATAGATGGGTAAAGTTTGTACTGCATCTGTCACTTAGTAAATGCTGAACAAAGCAAAAGGAAAAGACATCATAACTTAGGAGGGAGGAGCCCAAAATCGCATGGAAGAACTTCATACTGAAGTAATTTACTTGTTATGCCTCCAAGGCAGAATGCTGCAGCAATCTGCTGTTCTAACTGCAGTAATAAAGTTGGAGATGGTTTGTTCACAAGAGAAATCCCGTGTTTTCTTCTTAGCTGATGTAAAATTTAAGAAATATCTGCTAAAGGCCCCATGCCTCAGCTATATCGACCAGCCTCAGTTGATGTTCTTTGAAAATACATAACCTAGTCAGCAGTAATTGCTAAAAAAGGAGTTAGTCCTGTCCTTACAAGCCTGAGATGCAGGCTGCCCTGAGAACCCAGGCACTGAGTCCAGATACAAGGCACCGAGTAAGCAGAATTAAGCGGTTTAGGAACCATCAAAAACCTTGTCATAAGGGAAAACTTCAGCCTGGATTCTTCCTTTCAGGATGTTTGAAGCCTTAAGAAGCCTAGTTGCCATCACGAGTCACATATAAAAATAGGAATTTTTATTCCTAAAGCATGCAAGCACTTCAAGAAAAAAGCATATAATACCACTTATGTACAGAACTCCCCTTTAATATTGCACATCTAAGCCTCTGCTTACAAAGTACAAAAGTAAGAGGAAATAACAGCCTGAACACTCTGCTCAAACTTCATTCTCTGGATAAATGCTATGGTTCCAAATGTACTGCAGAAAAAGACCAACAAGTTTTACCTGTTCTTGAAGAGTTTACTGGATTCCCACACCCAAAAGTATTCTGTTTATTGTTGCTCACCTGTCAGATCAATGAAAGCCTCTGGGCATCAGTGACATCTCCTATGAACTGGGTGCCCTTCAAAACAACCAGTTTTCTCTGGCATCAGCTAGAAGAGCTGAGTTAACCTCACCTTTGCCATCTCAAACACACAAGGACCTAGCTCCATTTCTTAAAATATCCACCTCAGACCATTTTCCAGGGACAATCCATGCCACTTCCTCAGCAAAGCATTGATGTGGTAGGTTGTTGTTTGTGGTTGTTGTTGATGTTGCTTTATAATGCTTTGAAAAAGCTCATTGAAAGGACTATTTTTGCACCAAGGAGAATTTTCTGTGTCTGCTAGGAGCCCATGTGTATATGAAATGATGATGTGCTGCCTTTCAAAGGTGGCAACCAGCAGATGCACCAAGCAGTACTCTGGCTTGGTTTTTGGAACATTGATTACATATATATATAGTGACATGAATTGAAAGTCCCTGCTTCAGATAAAGTGCTTTATTTTGTTGCTTCCTGGTAAATTACTTTTGATAGCTATTAAACGAACTTGATATCAAAAAGCATGAATGCTCTGAGCAGAACTACCAGCATTCACAAGCATTTGGACTGCAATATGCATAGCAGGTTCAGGAGTTGGTTGGGTGTTACTTCACCTTCAAGATTAAATAACTATCAACTTATCAAGATTTTTTTCTTTTTTTTGAGATGTATTGTTTCTGACAGACAAATGTAGACTAAATATATTCAGCAACTCCCACACATATTTATTTTAGGAGCTTCCTCATTCAAATATGATACCTCAAGGGCATTCTTTTGCCAAGAGAGCTTTCATATCACCTAGGTTGTTTCTGGAAAGGTGTGAAATCTATTCAAGCACACCAAATTCCAATGTCTCTCTCAATACATCTGTGTGTTTGAGTGTATCTATACCAATTTATGTGCAAGGATTATATTAAGAGAAGGGGGGGGGGGGGGCGGGGGGGAGCGAGGCAAGGAAC
>VZTH01003961.1:729876-750517 GCA_013397815.1 Aleadryas rufinucha | reverse complement strand
CAAGCATTGAAAGTTAAGAAGGACCAACAGTAAAATTACTTTTTTTAGTCTGTCCTCTCAAGTTTCCAGCAGATGCTCTGCATTGGAGAAGAGAGAAAGGGTCTGATCTTGAAATTAAATTACAATCTCAATGACAGTCCAATGGCTACGTCCACAAGAAGTCACATAACTTTAAAAGTAACTCAGCCTGTGTTGGCAACAGTAATTTTTGACCCAGCCTTAATGCTCACAAACACTTCATCTGGCTGAAATGCTCAGATGCCCTCAGATGGCAGCTGCATGTTGGCAGCAGAGTGGAGTTCTAAAAATCAGTGCACCTTTTTTTTTCCTTCTCAGAAGTATTAAAAACCACACAGGATAATTACAAGAGTTCTGCAGCCCAGGCAGAACGCTGAACCTGTCTGAGCCATTCTCTCACTTGAAAGTGACACACCAATTACAAGTTTCATTTGGCTGGGGGCTTTAATTTACTACATTTCAACATTCTGCTGAAGCTGTAGCTTCATTTCCCATTGCACAGGCCCATCCCACGCCAAGAGAGGGCCAGATGCAGAGATAACGCTGAGCAGAATTTATTTGGCAACTCACCCCCACAATCCTGGAAGGAGGCGTTTAGGTGCCAAGTTTAGACAGAAGCGTCTGCTACATTTTCACTATTGCCTTTAAAGCATGTCTGCAGTGCATTTAGGACCACAAAGTGAGGCCCCATGCCAAAAGTTTACTGTAGAAAAGTGAGGACGTGGCATATTTACAATACTAATTTTAAAAGCACTCTTCATGGACAAGAGCAGCAGTGATTTATCCATCAACTGTCTCTGCAAATTCACCCTGCACCTAAAAGAATACAAATGCAGAAAAGCAACCAGACCCTGTTTCTCCCTCGCGTTGCAAAGGAGAATTAGAAGGGCAAACAGCTCAGGTAAACTAGAACAGCTGGTTTTTCTAGCCTGGTTTAGGCAAGGAACCCCTTATTAGAAACAATCCCTTCATATTTCAGAGTGCCCTTCTCATAATGTTAATAATAATCATCCATAAAAGCACAGGCTTCCAAAACATTTCTGCCAGAATCAGAAAAAAACATACAAGAAAGAACACGTGGCCCAGGAAGGTCTGCCTGCCAGGGAGGACAGGATCCAACAGCTCTTTTTAAGAATTGTTTGAAGATCCTGACTGCAAACTGTCAGTTCATACTCAGAATTTATTAAGTCTTTGTGCAAATGCAGTTCCTTTAATGACACTACTGAAACCATCTTCTAAGCGTTCAAAAAACGACATTTCTAGCTTGGCTGTAATGGAAGAAGACAGCTTAATTAGAACAACCAGATTTTCATACAGAGCATAACGTTTGGTATTTCAGCTCTGTAGTTTTATAGCTCTGCAGAAATTAACTTGCAGAAGCTGATATCTGCTCAGATTTCTCCTTAATATGCTTCCTTTCACAGGGAACGTTTACCTCATGTTTATGCTAATAAAATTATTCCTCATTATTTGTATTTCACCTGTGCTGTATATTCTCTTCCATTTCTACAAAGGCCAAGAGAAAAAATTACTCCAGTAAGGCCTGTGGCATGTCTAGCTAAGAAACCATCAAGAGAAGTTTGAACTGTGCTAGTTTCAGTGGCTGAACTGCTTTTTTTTAATCTTATACAGCATCAGAACCAGCCAAGTCAAATGCACAAGACCATTTCCAACTTCTCCCATAGGCTGAGTGCTCTAAGAGGATGAAAAATCCTACATGAAAAATCTCACTGGGATAAAGGAGATAGATGAAACAAGACAGATTAGATGGCAAATAAGTTAATCAGCAACAAACCAAGTTGTTAGGGTTTGATAAAACACATTCTAGAACGTGTAAACTGCTATAATCTCTGGAGATAACCAGTCATCTCCAGCAGAAGTGGTGAGGTTTCAAAGGGCCACAGGATGGTAAGCACAGGACTCATCATTAGAGAGGGTAAAAAGCAGGTCAGTAATTTAGATATCAGTCAAACCAACTTGACCTCTGGCGTGACATATTAATCTCCACTCCGACAATAAATACGGACAGTCTGAAAGGCCCTCATTCATTGCCTGCTAAAGATTTACTGTCACCCAGATTTGAAAAATGCTTCTCCCACTGAAATTCAGCAATGAGACACCAGTAGATTTCCTGGTTTGCCCTCACCACTGCATCTTCTCACAAACTCAACAAAGGACTGGCATCAAGCAGAAGGATGGCCTGGGATTTCAGGTGAGATTTAATTGACATTTAACTGACCTGAAAGAGAAAAAAAAAAAAAAAGATGAAACCAAAGAGAGATAGCCTCAAGATGTTATGAACCACCAGTTAATTGTACTTTGAATGTGTTTGTAAAGAACACCTTTCCAGCCTGATACCCTTGATGACTCGTTTTCAATTAGTTGCTAATGGCAAGTACTTGCAGTGCTTCCTTAGTGAGGTTAATCAACACATGATCATTCAGCAGCTTTGTGGAGCACTTAGAAGCTCAAATCTTGCTGAAAGATATTTACTGTGGAAAGTAAAGGCAGGCAGCCATCACAGCATCATACAGGACACAGAAATCTTGTTTTTCACTTTGGATGTCATTGCCGGTTCAGAGTGTGGTTTCGTATTAGTTTAAACCAACTTAAATGATTGCTTTTCCTCCCTCATGACTGTACTTTCCCTCTGCCTTCCCTTGCATCAATTCTGGCATTTATCTGACTCCTCTTTGTCTGTTTTTCACCTTTGCTGAGGCTCCTTTGAGCCCGTAGCTCTACAGCCAGTTTGCCTGGGTGTCAGGCGTGCATGGCATTGCCCAGGGCAGGCACACACAGCCAGGCACAGGCTGAGGCTCTGCCTGCAGACGCCCCTGCACATTTTGCTCAGGCACGTCACCAGCCTTGGCTATGACTCTGACATGCGTGACCTGATGGGCACCTCATTCATCAGAGGAGAGAGACTCTTGCTGCCATCCTCAGGAGAAATCAAGACCACAATGACAGCAACTGGATCTCTTAGGTATCCTCTTTCTCCCTGTTATTTCATGCAATTGATTGATATCAAGTGCCTTTCAGTGAGGTTGCCGAGTCCCATCACAGGTCTGCAGGCAGTCAGATCACTGGCCAGACTGTGATGCCACACCTTCAGGTAAGGGCTTTCAAGGAATAATAGAACGAGCCAAATCCCATGAAACCTGGTGGTAGCTGATCAGAAGAGAAGCACTCCAGGAAAAAAGTCTCCAGTGTTTGCATGCATCCCCGTCATGCCAGGCCATCATGATCCATTCATGTAGTGAGCTAGGAGAGTGGGTCTTAATCTCTTATGTTAGTCTGGAAAGGGCTTCTTCCTTCTTCTTTCCTTCAGAGGACAAGAGTCATCCTTTCCAAGTCTTCTCTTGCTCAAAGCCATTTGACTCAGGTCCCAGATGTGCACCTCCTCCCTAGGGAGATGAGAAAAACCAGAAGCTTTGTTGCTCACATTGCTTCACGATCATGGATGATGTTAATTGCCCCCAAAGCAATTAATTTCAGGAAGCATTCTCTTGCTCACTGAGTCAGGAACACAACCACTAAACAAGACATAAAGATACCTATCACAGCTCTTTATTTCACTAATTTCAGAAGAGCTGCAGTAGCATGTCTTACGTGTGACTCACAAACCCACATTGTTTGGATACTACCTGGTAACTTAAAGCCTTGGTTCTGAAATGCTGTCCAAAGATTGTCCTCCTCTGGATTAGCTGAGGACTTGCATCCTGGAAAGCTGCAGCCTCAGACCTCCAAGGGAGTTCAGCATCCCAGTCACAGGTGGACCATGCACTGATAGTCCCATGTCAGTGGCCCACAAGAGCCAACAGATTTAGGGAAGGAGCTGACTGACTATAATGAGGCTTGGGCAAAGTGCAGGTGCCCAGGTAAAAAGCTGACCTTGTAAAGGAGAGACCTCATTAGCAACTGACAGGACTCACTTGGATAATTTCTGTGGAGACACATGAACAACGTGTGGATCTTTAACAAAAGGAAGTGTTCTGTGTCAGGCTGCTTTCCCCTCACCTCTACCTGCCAGTCAGGAGAAAAGCTAGAATTCTGCTGCTCAAAATACCACTAACTAGTGCTACCACACTTCCCTGCTGCCTCCTCAGTCTTCCTGAACAAGCCTTAGAGGAAGGAAACAGAAAAACCATCCACGTGGGAGTGTGTCCCCGCTGTGCAGGTCTCAGCTGCTCCAGATGTGGGATGGGAACTGGGCTGTAGGTCTCCAAGTGCCACTGCTCAGGAAGGTGCTTTCCTTGCTCCAGGGCTGCTGAGTGCAGAGGAGGTAAAAGCTCAGGGTGGGGTCATGTTGACACATTTGGTCTGTGCCATACGTGCTCAGCCAGGAACCGACTGACGCAGTTTCACTCCCTGGGTCCTTTGTCTATAGCTGTGATTGCTGCAAACCACAGCTGGCCAACTGAACTCCAGACTGGAAAGGCACACCCATGCTCAGTTTTGGTTTAAATGGGATTACTCTGTTTTTTTCACAGGTAATTTCCATTGAAAGTCTCTCCCATGCATCACTGCAGCCACAGAGAAATCAATGCATCCCTGTGAATTCCCAGCTGTAGAGGAAACTGTCCTGCGAACAGAGGAGAGCATTGCCCCACTCCTGCCAGCCCCAGCCCACACCTGGCACAGCCCTTCCCTGCTGCTGGGACTGACCCACGATGTTTGCTGGAAGCCAGCCCAGGGCAGCAACAAAGGAAAGGCGTTGGCCTCTGCCTGGGAAGTGCCAGCACAGCCCCTCTGGTGACTAACCTGGCACTGCCACACCAAGCAGGCTGAGGGCTTACTAGGTGGGAAATTATTTCCAGTAGAGTCATCGAACACAGTATTTCCTACTTCTAGCTTTTTCTTTTTCTTTTTGTATTACCAAAAGCAAAGGGAAGTGGAGGACACAAATCAATAAAATGCACCAGAGACCCACAGAAGTCCCTAGTGACCTCAGAGATAACACACCCCAGATGTGGGAGATCCCCAGTTAACCCTGTGCCCCTCACCTACCCAAAGAGCTCACAGAGCACACACCAGTGTGTCACCTCCCTAGGACCAGCCAATCTCTCTTTCACAGATGGTGCCACAAATATTTAGGCCCAAGGTAACAAAACACACCAGACTACACAAATGCACTTCCAGAGCACTGGTAGGACGGATCAGGTAGTCCAGGTCCTGTTCCTCTGAACTTTTCCGATGAAGGTATAACACAACACTTCTGGGAGCAATTTGCCAGGAGCAAACAATCAGAATTCCTGTACTGCTGAATAGCAAATTTCCAGAGATAATGGCTTCCTTCTCATGCCTCATCCCAGGAAACATTGAAGGCCAGGTTGCATGGGGCTCCCAGAAATCTGATCTAATTGAAGATATCTCTGCTTATTGCAGTGGGATTGGAATAGATGGCCCTTAAAAGGTCCCTTCCAAGCCAAATCATTCTGTGATTCTCATTAAATCCTTTTGGTTAACAAAGTTCTAATAACCCCCCCCTTTCTTGTAAATCCTAAGGGTGCACTCCTGTGCTTTCCTAATCACCAACATATTAATCACTTTTCCAGGAATTTTGCAAGAGGAGACTTTGCAACATAAAGCAGATTTAGTTAAAATAAGCTGGAGCCAAGAGCATTTTGACATCAAGGTTCGTAGCCTTGACATAACGGAATTAAACTATTAAACTATTAAAAGCATTTAGGGTGTGGATGTAACTTGAAACATATTTAGGAAATCAAACCTGACAGGCTGCCACATAACAAGGTAAGAGCATTGTTTTGGAATCTTGTAGGGCCCCTGATTCCGGTAAGAAGGCGTGCAAGTAAAACAAGAAGAATTATGAGAGTAAAATCAATGTACACCCATCAAAAGTTAAGAACTATTGTCTGCAGTTTCATGTGCAAGTACTCCTATTCCAGCTGGGTAAAGAATCGTTTAAAAAAGAACTAAAAAAGCCTAATGGGGTAAATGCACTTTTAACCAAATACTCTTATTCCTTTTCATTATACACCACCTTTGATAGGTGAAATTCCTCTGTGACAGATGTATTGGATGGTGTTTGCAATTGAGAGTCTGTGGAGAAGGAGAAAAAGTTGTTGGGGCCAGAGATGCTGCTGTTGGAACATGCTGTTGTTTCCTATAAAAGAAGCATGCACAAATGATGAGAGGAAGGAATTAAGCCAGAAAAAGACACTTTTGACCCAGTCACTCTATTCAGCTTGCAATATTACTGCTGAGGAAGTAAACTGCTACAAACTCCTTCATGCATGCCAACAACTGGACTTTTAAAGGCATAATTTTAGTGCCTTGGATAGTTCTATGAGAGATAAATAAATCACATTTCAGATGACAGGAATGCTAGGAAAAAAAAAAAAGGCAGGTAACAATGGAAGGCTAAGTAGGGAGCTGCCTTATTAGCACTCCGCCACTGTGAGAGGAGAGCTTGAGGCTGGGCCCTTCACCAGCAGTCCTGAGGGAATGCATTTATGGTGCTTGAAGGATAACACTTATGGGGGTCACCCAGACAGAAGACCTGGGAAGAAGTGAAGAGCTAAAATGAAAACCTCACATTCCATTCCACTAAGAAATCTGCCTCTGCAGTTGTTCCCTCTGTGCCTCAGACTGAATTTCTGTATTTATGCCAAGTAGCTTTACCTGTATCATATATCTTTGGGTTTAGCCAGACAAAGGGGAAGTAATAAATTGGATCATATAAAACAAGATAATAAAATGCAGAAGTTTTATACTGCTGTCCCATCAGCCTGGGAAAATATATGAGATCTTGGCTCTAGCAATGATCAAGAAACACATTAAGCAGAATTAATTCCTCTCAAGTGCCTTCTTGAGAAACAACTTCTCTTATCTTAGCCCCAAAGTTACCTCTGTTCCTTGCAAATTTCTGCCTTAATCCCAGCAGAAGGATGGCTATGATTTCAGTAATAAAAAATTATTTGCAGAGATAACAAACCTATTGTAACTGAAATGACTGATGGAACCACTAATCTCAAAGGGAGGAAATTCATAGAACTCAAATTTCCCATTTTATTCATTTTTATGCATCTCTTCAGCAGTTCAGCCCACATTAGCAGAGACGGTGGGGTCACAACAGGTTCAAGGCACACTCACACCATTACCTGAGCAAGGCATTTTGTGCTGTAAAATCTATTTCCTATCTACCTAGATTACAGGGGGAAACATGATCCACATAACCAATGCTTCTAAAACTGACTGGTTTTATATGCAGCCCAACAACAGATTTACCTATCTTTGAAACACTTAATCTAAAAGTTACTTCCATTAAGGGCTAGCCTCTGCCTCTTCTGGTTGAAATGTCTGGGCTATAAAATCCTGCAAGGAAGTCTGTTGAAATCACAGCCAAAATTTCAGCCAGATAAGCACAAGCAGGTGCTGAGAGTCATGGATGTGATTTGTGTCAGGGGAGTGTCACAGTCAGTGTGCCAGAGCTAACTTGGTAGAAGCTGATGTACTGCCCTGCCAGTATGAACCAACTGAGAAACTGCTGCTGGGTCTGATCCCCAGCACACTTTAGCTTCTCATGGCCCAGCAAAAGGACTATGGAAGCCCAAAAAGAGCAGGATGAGGCCTTTTACAATTCAGTGTGCACATACAGCCTGTCCTGAAAACCTCTCCACAAAAAATGAGCAAGCCCTTCTCAGCCAGGGGCAACCCACTGGCTCTTGTTGGTTCCCCTCAATTGTTCCCAAAGCTGGTCTCCATTTTATTGCAAGGAACTGGCTGGCAGGTCAGGGCTTCCAGTGTTGATTCTGCCATCCTGTTACATCACATTCCTACACAGCCTAGCCAAGGAGATCTATCATTTTAATACAAAAAACCTAAAATTCCAGTTTTTACTCTCTCAAGGTCTGTGTGAAACCAAGCACGCAGTAAAATGGCAGTGTTTGCGTGGGACATCGTACCCACTTAAAAGCCAGCTGTATCTTCAATATTTAAAGTTGATCTATATTTAATTTGCCTTTTTTGCTGTACTTGAGAAGCAGTAATGGGACACCCCCCAGGGCTAATTTAATATAGTTTTGTGAAAAAAGCATCTGCTTCGCATCTCCGAGCAAATGAGTTTGAAGTCTTATACAGAGTGGATTGCATTAACCTTTCTAATTATTTTTCTCCTGAGAAAGCACTTCCAGATTTCTCCTGACAAAACATATTTCACTCCTGAAGTGTATTTACTGCCAATAATTAAAACAAAAATAGAGTTAATGCACACACACTCATGTAAAACAGGCAGCCCAACAGCAGAACCACAAATGCAAAGGAACCTTGCAGCTCCACAGAGCCTCAGAGCAGCCTGTAAACACAGCTGATAACAAATTCCATCCAGCACAAAACGCGTGCTAGCTACAGATTAAATAACCAAACCCCTGGAAGTTAAAGTTGACACCAGGAGTGTGTTTAGTCTTCTCATTTTAAAAGTCCTACGTGTGTGTTAAATGCAGAGGCTTGACATGCTCCAGCAGAACGTGTCCGTGCATTCCAGCACAGCACAGGATCAGTATTTATCATCAAAACAACCCCAGGAACATCCACGGGGTCTTTAAATGACAGACAACAGAACGTGTGTCCTCCCTTTCTCCCCCTGCCCCAAATTGTGTACAGCTCTGTGTGATGTTACTCCACAGGGCAGCTGAGACACTGGATGGTGTCTTCCTGTGATAAATAATCACATATATTAGGAACTCAGCACATTCATGAAAATGAAATGAACTGAAGCAGAAGTGCTGTGAATCACCAGTGGCTGGTCCCTTCGAAGGGAAATGGAAATTGGAGATGGCAAACAAGAAAGGATCACCTTTCCTCTGCCTCTGTCAATGCCATTCATATGCCACTTGCATTTTTACCTCAAATCTACAGAGGAAAAAAATTCTTTCATAATGGCTGCATTGAGCTGATAAACAATGGAAAATTGCTGATTTGATTCTATTTAAAAGAAACACAGAATTATTTTGGACCAGGCACAAGAGCACTAAGTTCTGTTTTAACTTGGTATAATTACAACTGGCCATTCATATGCTGAACTGACATCAAAGAACAATTTCTCTTGAGTAATAGCCCATAATTCACCCTAACATATGCAATTAGAAATGAAATGTAATATGTGCTCAGGCTATCGAGAGAGAATGGGAAGTGCAGACTTTTGAATTCATACTGTGTAGGAACTGCTTAGTAACATGACTAGTAAAGATTAATCACCCATCACAGTGCAAAAGACCAGGTAGTATCAACCAACCAAACAAAAATCAAGCTGCTGAGCACAAAGGAAACCCATTATAAACACAGTGGAAATTATATGTGCCAAAGCAAAATTAATTCCTGATATAACTCAACTATTATGGGAAGAAAAAATAAAGAAAAATTATAAAAAAGGGACTTGGGCCTCTGTTTGTGCAGCATGTGGTAGTCCCAAACATAGGCTGAAGCCCTGCCTTGGTCAGAGATGGCCATCCAGCCTCCCAGGACTGCAGCCCTGGAGTAGGAGCCCCCTTAGCCCCCAGCTGCACATCTGTGATGGCAGGAGCAACAGAACAGATGGATGGCTAGTGCAGGCTGGAACCCACCCCCACCCCCTCAGCAGCACCCACAGGGCACCAGGGTGGGAAGGAGCAGGGTGGCCACATCCTAGCACCACTGAACAGCTGCCGAGCTGCAGGAGCCTCCAGCAAGCCCTGAGGGGTCTCAGCTGAACCAGTGGCAATTGCTTGGGCTACAGTCATTCCAGTGGAGGCTCTCCAGGGCTCCTGGACCTGTCCTGCTGCTGCTCTTCACCTGTCATGGCTAACACGGTGACACATCATTTCTCCAGCAAAACCCACCCACCCTCGGTCTTTTCCCCCTCCCAGTATTTGCACATAGTGGTCGTGGTCCTTTAGGTAAGCGCTAAAAGATACAAGGGCCACACTATAATGTACCAAGCAGACAACAAAAATAATAAATAATCTGAAAGGAAAATGCTGACATGGAAACCTCTATGCAAACTGGAAAGAGTGAGTGGAGTACAAATGGGCAAAAAGGCTTTCAGCTGTTAAATTGCTGTCTTACAAAAAAAACTGTTGCCCGTGAAATACAGTGACTTATCTGCTTCAAATAAAATAAATGAAGTAGAAATGTCACTATGATAAAACATCTATATCATGTAGCACACAGGGAACAGGCACAGCTCATGGCTAATGACTGCCTACCTTTCTAAGTACTTTGTCCCAGTAGCTGCTGCACATTTTCTTGAGCTGATGTGTCACTCAAGTTTTTGTAACTGATTGATAGTCTAATAATTCTGATTGCATTTAATGGATTTACCATTTACCTTTGAATGGCTGCATTTAAGTCTTTTTAGCCTGATCATTTCTCAATGTACTCTGTGATTCTGCCTTGCTATCCACCCCTCAGATCAACACTGAAACTGGGCTTCAAAAAAGCAGGGGATACCTTTTTTACCCTGAGACAAAAATGCTGTCTTACTGAGCCATTCAGGCAAGAGACTACAGTGAACAGAAAGATTTTCCTTTGGGTTTAAATGTTGTGGGGTTTCTTTTTTTTAAACAGGACAGTAGCCACATCAAGGAAATACAATTCCTACAAAAGGCTGAAGCAAACCTGGGCAAAGACCACTTTTCTTAAATTTTGCAGGTTAAGAAAGTTTCTCTGAAATATTTTTTCTCCAGCTGTTTCTCCCCATTTGACTTGACTCTTCTGGACTCTTCCCATTCTCCAGCTCTAAACTTGTTGTTTCTCAGGACTTGTGAACAGCTTAAGCTGAAACAATACTTGTGGAGGGCATGTGGCTATGAACATCTCCATTTCTTGCAGTTGGGAAGAGAGAGATTTTCTGAGGCTTTTGTGGCAGGATGTATGGGGTGGAAAGATCCCAGGAACCAAACTCAGTAAGTCACAAAAAGAGAAACGGAAGACTTAAATAGTTTGTCAGTCCCTAGTAAATATCTCAATATATTTTGGAAGTAACCAGCAGTTGCTCTGGATTACTGAGCTTTCTGTAGCACTCGAAGTACCAAAGAAGCCGCCAAAGCTGCCTGTGCTGAGTGTAGGGACCACACTTCTGGGCCTTTTGGTTTGGTTTATTTTAAAAAGTTGGCTTCTTAAGTTACCTCTGCTCTTCCTCTTTATTCAAATGCATTTGACCAAACAAATGTCAGCAGGCCATAATCTAATTCTGTGGAAGACAGATAGCAAGAGCCAGCTGCATTGGTTTTAGCCAGCTGGGAAAGTCTCCAACAGCCAGGCTGTCTTCCTTGCACTTTGCTCTTCCTTCTTCACGCCAGTTTCTGTGTACTTTAACAGGACTACAGGGTTGTATTTATGGATATGTATGTGTGTATATATATATATACACACACATACATATACATTATTCTTATATAAATTTCAAAAAATAATCACATACATGTGTGTAGAGGTATGACCTGTTATATAATCATAGGTTATACAGTAATATATAGTATAGGTTATACAGCAATCATGGTTAACCCCAGTAAATATTAAAAATGATCCACTGGTTGTACATAAATACAATATCAAGGCCACACATGCAAGAGACTCCTTTACCCACCACTGTTAATGAAACTGCTATTTATAGAAAATATGTTTGTTTGTGTGCTCATGACAAAGATTGAGTAATGAATTCCTCAGGGTTATTTCAGGTTCACACACACACAAAAATCTGAAGTGCTTACACAGCTGCACCTGGACTTCTTCCCTTCTATTTGGCAGCCAGGAGTTATCCTGGGCTCTGAAATAGCTTGTCTTGTTTAACATTAAAGTTAAGCAATGTAAACAGCTAACAATATCCCATAGTTAACCATAATGCTAAGACACACGTAGCACTGAGGAACCCTCACTCTCCTTATTTGCAAGGACAATTAAGCAATTGTAAGGATATACTGGGCCATTGTTTGCCTGGTTTTCAGGTCACTGGAGTCCCACAGAAATAAGGAAGACTGACCATTGCCAGATCCATTTCAACAGGTTGAGGAAATCTCTAAGTCTCCATCACCCAAATCATTACTGAGCAGCTTCAATTTCCATGGACATCTCCCAGTCTGCAGCTGCTGCACAGCGGTGGTTTGGAAAAGGGAAGGCAAGTAATGGGGCAAACCCCACCACTTAACATCTCTGGGGACATGTGGGACCACAGACATACTTTCTGATAATGAGAATGAGCATTATGCTGATCTAATGCTCTTTAGCAGACACTGTGTCCAGTTCACTCCTGGCATGGATTGAATCACCATGGAGGAACTGCTATTTCAGGCTGCTCTTCTGTCTCCGCTGGTTTGGCCTGCCCAACATCGTAATTTCACAGCTAAAACAAGACTTCTGGGCTGACAGACACTTCAGCCAGACACTCACTGCAGCTCACAGCCAGAAAAAAGCCACTGCTTCTTATAAACTTCAAGATTCTGGGCTATCGATTTTTACCAGTGTCACACAGAAGTGCTGACATGTCCTTGCAGTGTTAATAACCCCAGCTGCAATGGAGCTGACCTTGTGGACAGCTGCAGGCAGGGGACAAATGGCTGCCTCTTAAGGGTGAGGGGTGAGATTTAGGAATGGGCTCATGCCGAGAGCTGCAGGTGAAGGTAGGCACTTTTCAGGAAAGACAGAAAATAAAGCCCACCCTTCTGAGACACCTGGCATCCCCAGACATGCTGTGTTTTACTGATTGACCTGCCTTCCCTAGACACAACCCCACAGTGCCACATCCAGGCTGCCCCACGAGAGGGGACAAGCAGGAGGCTGAGAGCAACCCCCCATCCAACAGAGCTCTGCAAGGGGCTCAGCCACACTGGCTACATCGAGGGGTGAGCCAGGACCAGGGGGTCCAACAGGAGCAAAAGGAGGCCAGGCAGAGCTACCCCTATAAAGTAGCCAGGACAGGTGCCCTGGACTGAGCTGAAACAGGGTGCTGGACTGTGGTTTAGGGGGGGAGGCTCCAAGGCAGGCTGGGCAGGGCAGTGAGGGCTTGCTTCTTCATATTTGATGGCTGCTTGTACCAACTGTTGCTTTACTCTGTATTTAAACTATAAATGCATTTGGACACAGACCAACATCATTCCCCCTGTTCGCAACTGGGTCTTGTAACAAAGCATTTCTGGTAACAGAAGGAACAAATGGTTTTTTCTCTTAGTGAACCCTACTTTAGAAACAAAGACTTCTTTTTCTTACAAACCTAGCAGAAACATTAAGGTTTCTCTTCCTGAATTCCATGTAGCCCTTATTCTGATAACTCCATGATGCCTGAGAAGCCAGAGTAGATATGATAGCACCTCGATACACAGCAAATCTCTAAATGCGATTAGGTTAGAGTATCTTGAAATGTCTTAGGGAGCTGATATCATCTCCTCCTCAACAACCATTCAATCACCAACGACTTGCCCACATTGTTTATAGGTATTTCAAACAGCACTGAGCTTAACGTTGATCTGCAAAGAATTCCAGTTGGTAATTCCCCTCTATTGTGACAAACGAACATTTTTCTCTATCTTTTATCAGTATTTGCAGCTTGCCTTATCATGTATTTGAAGAAGTCAGTGACATGCTGGGGAAACTCCCACAGGCCTAGAAGATTTCAGGCAGAATCACACTCTATAATTCCCCCTTATCACATAACAATACACAAGATATGAACAGCCCAAACTGAGTGCATTGACGAGTGATTCCTGGCAAGAAAGAGCAAGCTTCTCCCTTCCAGGAACGGAGCAAGAATATAAATTATTAGCTTGCAGACCACAAACCCTTCAAATTAATCATTTGTGAACATCAATAACAGAGATAGACAGATAGATAGATATGGAAAATAACCACCAACCTGGAATGAACACTGACACTCTTGTCTACATCAGGGAACATCATTTCATGTCTTGCCTAAGTGGTCACCAGGCTCCTTCTCTTTGGTTGAAATATATATTAAATAAATTAAATCAGAATCAGAAATGAGCAATACAACAAAAGTCCATTTCAATATAAACCTGAGAAAAACAAACTACATGATAAGAGAAGACACAGCACTGTCATAATTTATTTTTCTGAAAGAAAAGTATATGGTGTGTGGCCTCTCTCTTTAGCACTGTATTTTCAGGCTAGCGGTCACATTCTGCTCCTCTTTTCCCTTTCAAATTCTCCCTTCCCAGAGGCACATGCTATTCTGTACAGTCATAGTTGTCAGGGTAATATCCAAAACCCACGGATTAATAAAAGTGTGAAATTACCTTCATCATTTGACACTACAGAACAATTTAGGTGGACAGAAATACTATCCTATCAACTCAGCACTGAGTTGAGTTATCCTGCTGGTGCAACCAGTTACTTGTTATCCCTGAAAAATTGCTCCCATTGGGATCTGTATCCAGCATCTCACCCACAAGCTGGTGATTATAACTGGAGAAAGCTGCAAGGGAAAAGCAGTAGCCATCCAGTTCCTCAAACATCATGTCCCAAAGCTCACTTTCATTTCTTCAATCACCAGCCAGCTTCTCAAAGTTTTTTTTTTTATGTAACTTGCCAGGAGCATGGCCTGAGGCTGTGCAGTATCTGAGCAAGAAAGCTGAGACGTGCATGCAAACAACCTCAAGAAAGAGAAGAGGCTTTGGGGATCATGCATGTTTTCTCAGGAGAAATCTGTTGTTATCAGCTTTGAAGACAAAGTTTGTTTATCAACTGTCTAAGCAGGCTGCTTGATGTTAACAGATAGGGTTAGAGATACTTTTGAAAGGCACCTGGGCTGTGGTGTATCTGCTCCTGCCAAATACAGATACCCCATTTCTGCAATTTCTGTCAACTGTTAAATCCCATGGTCAGCATTGTGCAGAGGGCAAATCAGCCAACTGTTTCCTTCAAGCTTTTATAGCTGTGAATCTTGATTTCTGAGGAGACAAGGGCACACGTGTGCCAGTGCCCCTGGTCCAGCAAAGCGTCCAAACTGAGAGGGGCTATCACTGCCCCTGCAGAAGAGCTTCATGTTATTCGAAATACAAGGCAGTCCTGGCACCTGTGCCCACAGCATATCTGACAGCCTGAACACCCAACTCAGAATTTTATCTCAAATCTTTCTTAGGGAAGTTCCCTTCTCAGAATTTACTTTTTCAAGGCTTCCTACCATGTTCCTCTCCTTACATTGCTATTTATTTACTAAACCACAAACTTGCATGTACTTGAAAGACATATTTGCTAACAGACTTCACAATGCATTGTCTGACTGAAAGTAAGATTTCCCATAATGTACTCAGAGGAAAACTGTTTCCATGTCAGGAGAAGACAGTAGCAGGCTGTTGGCACTTCCATGTGAAATAACAAAATGTGCATCCATAACTTCTCTATATTCAAATAAACACTGTGGTGAATATAGTGACATGAGACATCTGCCAAGTCCACAATCCATTTCTTATGCTAGAAGCTTTTTAGTCTATCTTATCTGAATGAGAAACAGAACTCCACCTTCTGAAAAGCTGTAGCACTGACTGCTACTGAAAGAGCAAAAGTAGAAAATGTCTTTAAATACTTTCTCCATTACAGTGGGGGGAAAACTAGTCCCTGAAAGTACAGAGATACTTTACTTTCCCTAATGCCTGAAAACAATAAGAAAGGATGAGAAAGACTGGAAATTAACTATTTCCACCTGACACCAGTGTTGAATGCTCTTATAAGGCAGAAAAACAAGCATCAGCCATGCTAAGAAGTGAATCAAAAACCTAGATGAAAAAGGCAGACTTTAATGTAGTGAAGCAATCACATCTGGGAATTCCACACATGTGAGGTGTTCAGGTTTCTTTGGCCTTCAGGAATGTCAGAAGTTAAAGCCAGGAGAAAACTCACGGTGGGGCAGCTGTACGTTACCCCTTTCCTGATATTTTGCTTTTAACAGCAGCTGAGCTCCTCGCATAACATCTCTCATCCACTACCAAGTCACTTAAACACAGATATCAATTATTAGCCACATAAAAGGCTTCAATCATTGATCCAGAAAATCGGCTTAGTCTCCCTTGGCTTTTGCATGAAGTCAATTATGCAGATGTAGAGCATGTATTACACATAGGCAGAGAAAGTCAAACTCTGCAGAACCACTGTAAATATATTTACTTAGCTAATACGCCAAAGCTTACCCGGTGCGAATGCTACGAACACCACCAAAATTCAGCATCTCAAGCTCTTGTATTGCCACCTCGTGGCTGATGCACGTATAACTTGGCTTTACCGGGAGGAGAGCGGATCAGGAATTCCTTGTATTGCATAAGAAGGGAATAAATGCTGGCATAAATAGAAGCAGAGTTTTAAACTGAGTTACATTTAATAATAATACTTTGCAGTGGAATGAGGATCTTCTCTGACGGAAGAATATGAATCAAATACTAGGTGAAAACTCAGGCATGAAGTGGAAACTTAAGCAAACCCCTCACCCATGATGCATCAGCTCTGCAGTCGTCCCTCAGCCTGGCACTTTGCTGGTGGGACACAAAAGACTAATAAGGTGCCACTAATAAGTGACTTCGAAATTATTCCAGTTAAGTAATCCATCTGGGAAACTCCTGTAGTTGTTTCCAAAGCCTCTGGGTGATTTGATATTCAATTGACGCAGAGAGAGTTGTGGTTTACAGGAAATGTTACCTCTCTTTGGGAATTACATCCCACAGTACTGCAAGGGTTGAATTTGATAATGTCTGCATCTACTTGAGAATAATAAAGGGCAAAGGAGCCATGGTCCCAGTAAAGAACAAGGAGGAAAATACAAGTGGAGGGGTACCTACCACTGGAAGTGACATCAGCTACTGCCCAGAGGACTGTGGGGGTGCTCAGCAGGCTCCACGCAGACCTTTCATACCAGCATTTTATACTTACTTTAATTTTGCATAGCAGTTCCCTGAACTCTCCAAGTAATTTCCTTTAAACCACCAGGAAGTTGATATACCTGCACTGGCAAGCAGAGGGAGTTTCAGCTTTCATATTTTGAAAGCAGAATGCTTTTCTCCTTTCCATCAGCATCATCCAGAATACTAAGTCAGATAGCCAGGATAAAGGATTCATCCTTAACAACTGAATTAGAAAAAGAAACATTCTTATTCTCATTATTTTCTCTTGTTAGTTCTTGTTCTAATCTGTGTTATTTATCCACATACATTGCCATGAAAATAATGATCCTTTCCTGACTATTCTATTTATCATAATGGAAGTTAAGCCTTTACTATCAGTTCTGAATTTTTTGTGTGCAAATGCTTTCAAAATGCCTGCAAAAATCATTTGCTTACAAGGCTAAGATAAATTGCTTTATGATTTATAGGAAGACAATCACACATACAGATGGATGAATTATAATGGAGAGACTAAGCACCTTTAATCATCTCTAACTGCATCCACATTTCTTCTACTTAGGCTTAGCTTGTCTTCTAATAGGATTTAGTCCTGAACACTTCCTACTTTCCCTGGTTACATTACTGGTATCCCATTATACAGCCAAGAGGGATTACCCTTGACTTTGCCTCAATCTTTTAAGTGAATGGTTCTGAGAAGAAATAATTTGACCATTACAGTATGGCAAGGTAGTGAAATAGTCACGAAAGTTTTCTCAGTTATGCCACAAGAAAATATTTTGTTAGTGAGTGATACCAACCCTTAAGCTTTGGGGAAAAGATACCATGTGCCTATACACATTGTGTGATTATTTAATTTTATGGCAGGTGCACAACTTTCTTCCCAAGAACTTTATCTTATTTGAAAATTAAGTTTGTGCATGACTGTTTGTGGAGAATGGAGAGATTTTGGACTTAGGATACTGTCATATCTAAAAAAGCTGTGTAAAAAGACTAATTGCTGAAAGCTAACAAGCCACAAATAATAGCATTCTCAAAACAGTATTTTAAAAATAAAGAGGATTTTCATAGTTGATTCTGGGTTTGGGTTTGTCTTAGGAAATCCCGGTACTGAAACTGAGTTGGATGGAGTCTAAAGTCAAGGACAAAAGCAGCTGTCAGCATCACAGTCTGCAAACCCCTGGGTCACTGTAAAATCAGCAAAATTATTTAGCATGGAAAAATACGAAAGCATATTCCATATTAATTGTCTGGTGTTTGAAGGATGGACATGAAATCTAAATCTAAAACAAGACCAATAAGGCAAAAAGACCAATTAAAAACAACTATGCATCTATCAGAGGACATATCAAGAGGTCCATGAAAAAGAAACAAAATTAAACAATGAATTACAGCAGAGAAAGAGAGGAGAAGAAAGGAACACACAATCACCAAACACCCCCGGGTGGAGAGAGATGATGAAACAGGGAACAAGTTACTTTTTGGCTGAAAAAGATAACAAGATTTAAAAAAGTAGATATACTGAAAAATAAGAAGATCAAATGAAATAAAATAAATGTGAGGGAGGGTGACAAACCACATCAAAGGAAAAGGAAAACTGCTCGTTCAAATGCTCTGACTAATCCAAGAGATAAAAGCTGCAGCAGGATTAAGGACTGCAGAAAATAACCACTGCCCTCTTGCCTACAGACACCACAGTTAGGCATGACTACCCCTTAGATGTACATGGAAAGCAAATGCTTTTCCCACCCTTAGGCCTCATAAAGAAACAAAACCCTTAGAGTACAGCGCAACAATAATAAGAAAAGAGGTGTATTGGTACGAGGTGTGCTTCTGGAAGGGAGTGGGTACAATCAGAGCATCTGCCATCACAAGGTGATTATCCCAGCACCAGGGAATATACTGGAGAGGGACTGGGGGAGTTGGATGCTGAAACTCGTGTTGATGTTGTGGAGCTTTATGCTGGTTCACCATCCGAGCAGCCACAGACTGTCCCTGTGAAATGAAAGCAGAACAGGAGACATGAATAAAGAACAAAATGGCAAAAGTTAGCTCTGTAACAGAGTTAACTGGTTCATTGCAAAGGGAGGGATGCTAACACAACACAGCATCTCAGAGATTTCAGAGAAGTAAACTGGTCCTTCCCCAGTTCCCTTGCCCTTCTCTGGACATGCTCCAGCACCTCAAAGTCTTTCTTGTAGTGAGGGATCCAAAACTGGACACAGGATTTGAGGTGTGGCTTCACCAGAGCCGAGTACAGGGGGACAATCCCTGCCCTGGTCCTGCTGGCCACACTATTGCTGACATAGGCCAGGATGCCATTGGCCTTCTTGGCTACCAGGGCACAGCTGGCTCAGGATCCTCAGGCTGAGGATGTTCAGCCATTCTCAACCAGCAGCCTGAGGCTGATTTTCCCTGGGCAGCTTTCCAGTCACTCTTCTCCCAGCCTGTAGCATTGCATGGGGTTGTTGAGAGCCAACAAGAGAAGAGCAAGGGATTATCTGAAGTCAGTGGCCCCTGCCAGCACAAAGGAACCTAACCATCTGCTCCAACTAGGCATTTACCTGAACCTACAGCAAGCAAGAACTTTCCATGAGCTACTGCTTTCGCTAGCACTTAAATGTGCTAGAGAATAGGAATTTCAGATGAGTGTGACAGTGGTGCATGGAGAACATTACCAGGCCCTTTACAAGATAATGGCTATTTTTTTGGTATCTAGTGTGTCTGAAGCAGATACTCTTCTTGTATTTTTTGGAGAGTTAATAATCTAAACTTTTCTAAGTCTGCACAGTATTTCCATTTATTGATCTTTCCACTGTATTATCACCTCTACATATTACTTTTAAGACAGAATAGCAAACATTTTAACAATGTCTATGAAGTGCTTGCCATTGTCTCAAAGGTAACAAGGTTTTTAGCACTATGCTCTGACCAACTGAGCCCCTTTTCCAGTCAGTGGGAACTTCACCAGACTACCACCGCTCCTCAAATACGATGGATAGTGGCTTCATCCACCAGTTCCCTCAGGTCCTATGGCTGCACTCCATCATGTCCTATGGGCTCATGTACCTTCAAGTTCCTTAGATGGGCTCAAACCTCATCTTCTCCTACAGCAGGTGGTTCATTCTCCCCATCCTTGCCTTTCCTTCTGCACCGCTGGTGGGGTGCTTGGAACACTTGTCAATGAAGACAGGAAAAAAAATAATTGCATACCTCAGCATTTTCCATATCCCAGTTGTTCCATTCCCTTCCAGGGAGGGTCCAGATTTCCTCAGTCCTCCTCTTTTAGCACCCACGTGCCTACAGCTGCACATCTCTATCTATAGTTTGAGTCACCTCTTCCGAAGTATTTAAGCTATGTAATACAGCTAAAAATTACTAGTAATATAGTTAATACATTCTAGTAATATAGCTAATAAATTCTGATAACATAGCTAATAAATTCTACAGTTTGTAAATTCTAAAGCCCCGGTATGACTAACCCAAGCACGTGGTTCCCGCTCTGCCAGGCGCCTTACTACCAACGCCTGACAGCACTTGAAATCCCGGTATTTCGGTTTGGGAAAGAAGCAGCGGAGGAGCCAACACACGCCGTTTCTGCCGCATCTTTAATGTCGCGGAGAAGAACCACCAGCCAGCTCAAAGCATGACAACATTCTCGCCGTTCAAACCGTTCTCGCTGACCCAAGAACGCCTCAGCTCTTCCCGAGCACATTCCCCCCGCCGTTTATCTCACGCCGGCTCTCGGCCTCGGGGCGGGTCCCGGCGCAGCAGCCCCGCCCCGCCCC
>VZTH01003961.1:685936-724128 GCA_013397815.1 Aleadryas rufinucha | reverse complement strand
AGGGGAAGGGAAGGTTCATCCACCTAACACAGCCACCTTGTTCCTTAACTGACAGAAGCATTAGAGCAAATCAGAAACACACACCTGGGACCAAAATACACCAGTAGACACCCATGTTCACCTCCAGAAAAATACAACAGAGCACATTTGAGAGTTTCTTTCTGGTTACAGGAAAAACTCCTACGAGTAAGTAGTGTTTCATGTCAGATCTCCTTCCTGCCTGTTTTCTGTCATCTCCAAATGGTGCACATGCACATATATCCACTTCTAATAAATTAGTAAAAGTATTTATTTTTTAGAAATATAAAAAAGGAATAAAGTTCTTTGCATGCAAGGTTTCTAATAAGATTCATAAACCCCAAGAAATTTAGTCCATGCTTGCCTTTGACCAAGTCCTAGCAATCCAAACCCTTCCCAGATTCTTTCCAGAAAAACAGCTGGATACAACCACTACTTGCCATGACCACACAGGGCCATCACAACTGAGCATTTGAACACCTGGGCCAAGGATCAAGGATGACTGGAAAAATGGAGTATTCTTTCTTAGCCTGGTCTTGTTTCTCATATACAGGTACGTTCAGGTAATCAGAAAGAGATTGTTCAAACTTGTTCAAATGTGAACAAGGAGTAATTAAAGTATTTAACACAGCTACAAAGGTGTGATTTGAAAGTGCAAAAAGAAAATTATTTGGGCAAAATATTTTAAAGAAACCCAAAACCAACAAACTGAAAAAGCCCCACCAAAAACATTTGTACAGCAAAACCTGGAAGACTTGAATTTAACCTTATGCGGCAGCTGGCAGTCAAGAGGTAAAGGGTGAAAGGGCATGCAGCAGGTAAACTCAAAACTATGGGAGCATGAAAGCACCTTTGCTAGGTTAAACTGTGTCATTGAGCACAAAACCATATTCAAGAGGTATTAAACTTTAAGGAAGCAATCCTCTACCTCTCACCTTGAAGCACAGTTTAATTAGAAACAAAAAGCACATGCAGTGGAGATCTTCAGTAACTACAGAGAACACCAGCTACCCATTGCTCTCACAGCTGCAGGAGAAAACTGCAGAAAAAAAGTTACTCAGGATAATTCCATTCAATTTCCCAACAGGGGCACATCAACGTGGCAAGTTGTTTATTTTCCCTGCTGTGGTCCATAAAGCAGGGACCTGAGTTTGCCATATCCAGTCTAGCATCTGTCATTCATCCACAAAGCACTGAATAAAGGCAGGTTTTACACAAGGTCTGCTCTATTTACTTCAGAGTAGGGTCTGAAGCACACAGACACCACCACCACCCCCTTTAGCCATCTATTTCACTAAGTAAAATTTGAACCTGACTACTAAATACTGATAAACTGTTCACATCAGGAGACTGACTGTGTTTTAGTTACAGCAGCACTACAATAGCTCAGGTAACAATGTCAGACATTTACTAATCTGAACTTGGCTACAGTGGGTTTTCCCCTCAATGATTCTCTCCCCACAGGAGAGCAAGGTAGCTAAAACCTGTGCACTGGTGACAAAACTACTTCAAGTTTAAATTAAATAAGGTGATCTAAAAGACAGTTGTAAAGCATCAGTCTAATATGGGAATTTTTCAGTTGCTGCTCTCATTAGGCTTTTTTCCACAGCTTCCCCGTAATTTCTTCTAATGCTGGTAGTAGCAGTGGCATTTGAAGTATTTTAGTTCAGTTCCAGAAAACAGCTCGTTTCAAACCTATCAATGGCCACAAGCAGCCTGTCTACACTGTGAGTTACAGAACTATTCACGAACTAAGAATGCAGAATTGAATGAGTGCAAATGCAATCACAAGTAAGACTGTACAAATATAGGTACTTACACTTGACTTACAAGAGCATGTAAGTCCTGCCACCAGAACAAGTCAGTTCAAAACTATTTCTGGCGTAATTAATTTTGTGTATTATCTGTTTATTAAATAACAGGATTGTTACAGCATGGACTTTCAAAGACTTGCATTAAGGATTACAAATCAAGTTCATTTCTTGGCACTCAAACATTACCAAATTGAAACTTTTTGTGAAACTTAAACAAAAAAAGTTGTAACATTTCAGAAACCAAATTAACACTGGAAATTTCACATGACATTACAGAGCCAGGTATCACTTGCAAGAATTTCTTCAATATATGAAATTCATTTGCTTTATGCAGCATTTCAAAACTTTACAAGTCAGAGTATTTCTTCACAAGAGACTGTTGACTGAACTTTGGAAGTTAAAGCTTAGGTAGCAGATCACTTATGGACGGCACTACCTTGTTGAAAACTTCTTGCATGTCGAAAGCAAAAGGGAGAGAGGTGTCAGGTGAATTCCAAACAGAAATGTAATGCTTTTGACAAAACTTAAAAGCTGTCACTGATCACCAAAGCTGATGTGAAAAGTGGTTTGCACTTCAATCATATTTCTTAAATCTGAGAACTACCATCCTGGATATAATGCAAGATAAAAGCACCTTCTTTGTATTCATTACATAATGCATACATTATGAATACCATGACTTTTTAGTCTGTTTAAAAATACACAATATTTTTCTGTGTTCTGCGTGAATTACCTCAGATCATACATGAAGTATCCAAAAGTTGCATCTGTCAGACTTAACTCCTTGTGCTCATGCTGATGCCAAACTGAAGATTACCATGAGAAAAATACATTTTTAAACAGAGCTTCTTGTAAACTGAATTTTTAAATTTTCAATCTTTAGCAGCTTACAAAAGGAATTCCATTTTTGCTAACTGATTTCAGGGGGAAGGAACTGCATATGGTATTAAAAACCTCACTATCTTGGCCCAATACCATAAAAATCAAGCCATGGAGGTTAAAAGCAGTGTCCTATTTTTCATGCAAGTTGTGTTAAAGAAAAAAATATCAGCAACACTATAGTACACATTTTCACTTTATACAAAAAGAGTGAATCTGCTTGAAAAGTACATGCAAGTATGCTGGCTGTAGTTTAAATAAATTTTTATTCAAAAAATTAAAATGTTTATTTTTTCAAGGCTAGTGTGATCAATAGTTATCTGTATGAATTATAATCAGAAGAAAAAAAAAAACCCTCATCAACTTAATTTCCAACCTAAAATTTCATAATTTTACGATTGTCCTCAAAAAAAAAGCTACTTACAGCACAAAAAAATTTCCTCAAAAGCAACTGTAATCTCTGATATAAATACTCCAGTTCCACAGACTTTCTTTCATACTGCCATACATTCCAAAATTTGCAGAAGTTGTGGGCATCCCCTTCTCCCTGGCCAACTTCATCTGTTTTTAAAAGAAACACTTATTATCCCATGACAGTTTTGAAATCCATTTTTATTTTTCAGTTCTGCCAGAGCAAATTTACTATCAGATGGTCCAGGGGCTTGGTCCCAGCGGGGAGGAAGGAGAAGGTGTCCTTGTGCCTGATTATAAACCCCAACATTCATACACAAGCTGCAGTGCACGTTAAGAACTCTGCACCCACTTTTTAGTAGGCTGTTATTGTTCGCAAGCTCCAGGCTAATTCTTCCTACATGATACTCCATTAAATCAAGTGTGAAGGTTTGTCTGCCACTGAAACATTTGGGGACAAAGGAAAAATAAAAAAGGGAACACACATACATAGTAGTACGCTCAACATCTCTACTGTGCTATAAAATGGAGACCTCCATCTGTCACAGTGCATGCAATATATTCATGAAAGAAAATACTCGGTGCTCTCTTTTCTTCACAGTATTGAAACTTCTACTGGAAAAGCAGCTTAAAACTATGCCACAAGACTACACCGGCCGTCTTAACCACAGGCAACCTGTTCAGCAAGTCAGGCACTGGAACTTGAACGTTTTTCCCCAAGTTCAAATGAGACTGTCACTGAGACAGAAGACTTGGTCTGCTTTAATTTGCACCAGAAACCTGGTAAGGAAACATTTAGAGCCATTTATTATATGGATTAAATACGATTTCTTTTGCAAAATACAGCATATTTTTCTGTTTGCAAATCAAACCAACTGTCTTTACATGAGCAGATTTACACAGTTGCAGTACACAGATAAGAAGAGTTCATAAATAAAAATTCTACTCCGTATACCATGCCTAGCAATTGTCAAGCCAATGTAACCTCCAATGCATATAAATAGTGTGGCTGATACAGTCTTCACCAAAGATGTGTCTCACGGATCTCTGCAATGATCTGGCTGGCTCGCTGCAGGGCCTGCACACAGGAACACACAAAAGCCAGAGTTAGTTAGGCTGGAGAGATTTTCCAGGGACGTAATGGCAGCAGTCTGGGAAGTATAAAGTTAAAAATCAAATCAAAGCTAATCGGTTTCATTATGAAATGAGTGGCAACCCATTAAATTCTCAATAAGGGCAGACTTTTTCACCATACACAGTTTTAATGCTGCAAAGTTTAAAAATAAAAGAGAAACTGCACCTACTTTATATCTAGCATGCTAAACTGCAGATTTAAAAGCTCCTATGTAATCCTTTCTGGTCATGTATTGGTTTTAATTCCGCTAGCAGAAAAAATACACTGGCATAGTCTTAAAAAGCAGTAAAGAAAAAAGGAAGACAAATCTTCAAAACATTTCACATTGATATGGTTAACTAGTGCCATGAGCTCCTGATCTCTTCACTACCTTTAGCATGTCAGCTGCCTCTTTCCTGCGCTGTGCCATGTCCTCAGACTCCGTGAGAAGGTCATCCAACAACAGGGATTTATACAGCTGGCCCACCAGCTCACTCTGGAGAGTGTCCTTCACGTGGTTCACTAGAAAATGCATCACTGCCTTTGGCACACTGCAAGTACATAAAGATTGTTTCTTTAAAATAATTATTCAAAACCAGGCCTGTTCCAGGCTGAAGAATGCACAATGAGGGCAAGCAGCTACACACAAGCTTGGCTCAAACTACCAGGAATCTATTACAGCCGTAAACAAAAACTCTCACGTAAAAGCAGCATCATGTACAATATTAGAGCAAATCTAATTAATATAAAATGAATTTCTTCCAAATAGAATAGCTGCATTGTAAAAAACATGAATAGTATAAAACACAAAATAAGAATAAATAGATTGCTTTGCTCATTAGAAACCAACCTGTCTCTACTGTGCTAGGGATGACACACATTTAAGTATGTCAACCATAAAATCAAATTTAATGTGTAAATGGGAAAGGAAAGAGGCAAAGAAAATTCGTATCTCTGATATGACACAGTAAAAACAGTACAGTAAAGTTAAGGTAAACAAAGCACTTCCCTGCCATGAAATACTAGAAGTTCTATTGAAGGTATTATTTTACTGGATAGACTAAAACACCTATGGTCTCACTAACCTGCTCTAAAATCTGGTTTCCAGATTCCTGTATTTCCCTCCCAAATTTCCCATATACATAAAAATATAAATACATATAAAGTTAGGTCTTTCCACAAAGACATAAGCAAAACAAAGTTTTGTATCATTCTTGATTTTAAAAACAGTATGACATTTTTTAAGCAAAACTTTAAAGGCATTTTCCACAGCAGAAAGAACTCTTTTATGCTGTTTCCATCCTTATAGCTAAGTGCTAAAAAACTGAGCCACCCTAGCTCCTATTTGACCTTCCCATTTGAAATAATGGGATGGCAAATCTAAATTCTGTCAGGGGTACACAGCCTAGAGTTTATTCCAGTTATTTGCTGAATATCATCCATCTGAAGTGAAGCATCCTCCAGAAAAGCAGGCATTTCCTAAATAATCAAACATTTTACTTAATATTATACAGAACTTGAAACTATTACAGAAAACAAGTGCTTCTTCAAACTTTTTAATTTTGTGAAGGGTCAAGTTTTACTGCTGCTGTCCCTTCTAAAAAATAAATATATTTTCTCTCTTCTTACACACATAAGAACATGATAAAAATAACAAGATTATATATATAACTTGAAAACCAATATTTGTATGGCTTAAATATTTCAAGGAAGTTTGGCTTTACCTGTCCTGAATGTTCTTCCTGACAATAAGGAAGTAAGATTTAATAAGTCGTTCAATCACTTCACAATCTCGTTGCTCACGGGCAGAAAGTTTGCGTGCAACAGGTACAGGCTGTGTGAAAAAATAAAACCCTCAGATTACCAATTCTGCTCATTTGCACTTGTAAATACAACTGAAAACTGCAACTACTGCTCTTTTAGCCTAAGTTTGATAGATGTAACCTGTCTTGCAACAAGCCTATAATTCTTCAGAAATAACATTAGAGACACATCAAAATCCAGATGTGTGAAACAAAGGTCAGAGGGCACCACTACATCTTTTCTAAAGCTCTCCAAATACTTCAAATATCTCCATCTGTTTTTAACTTGAGTGGGTTTTGTCTTTAATGATTCTTCTCCTCTAATATAAACATTCAACTTCAGCAAAAGAGCAGGAATTTGAGTTGAGCTGAGCTGACATTTGTTTCTGTACCAACACTATATAGACAAGGAGTTCACTTGCACAGGATTTGTGACAGGAAGCTATCCCAATCTTAGGCTGAAACTGGAGCAGGCAGGGAGGTTGCAGGGAGATTGGGATTGGGCAAGTAGCAAAGCAGAAGAGACTGTCTAGAGCTCTCTGTTGCTATATGGGAATTATTTACAAAGACATTACATACTAGCAGCAAAGTTACAAGATCTGGAATTCAGACGTTTTCTTTCCTGAGCCTAAACTACAAAGAAAAGGAATTTGTCTTCCATGACTCACCACATCTAATAGGTTTACAGCATGTCCTTTTTGAGGACTAGCAGGTAGGGCTGCAGCTGGCTTGGATTTTTCCTCTGCTGCTACCTCTTCTGCTTTGGAGGGTTTCAGCATTCCTCTCCAGCTGCCTGTTCCAGACTCCTGCGATGCATCTGATGCTACAGAAGGAGTCTGCACAAACAGCACATTGAAAAAACATAGCAGAATTAGAACTTGGGCACTGTAAAGAAGTGTCTGATCAAATCACTACAGGTAAAACTCACTAAAAAATGAGATTTTCATAGGTATATTCCCTTCATTCTGTTCTTCACATTCCCCACATTTATTCTCCCTTTGCTGGTTACAGCTGACAAAAGGTACCAGTAAAATAAAACCTTTTAAAACTCATATTCTCCATAATAAAGGGTATGAACATGTCTCACATAGAGAAACTCCAGAGCATTTTAAGGGTCTACAAATCTTCTGAAATATGGGGTGGTCTTTCTAAGTCATTTGGCTTTTACCACACATCCTATACTATCAGGATCATTCTGAACGTATATTTTGAAGATCACCACAGCTCTTGCAATACTCAAATTTAAATTCTTCACGTTTTCCTTAAATACAAACTGAAGTTTCTTACAGTAATGGTTAAAAAATATGCACATTTTTGTTTCGAGGTACCCCATCTACGAACATATTTGTGCTGTCAGAATTTACAGAAGGCTTTTTTTGGTAACAAATCAAAACTAAAATCTTCATCCTCTGGAAGTGAAGACCACAGATTCTGGGAAGTTCCAGACAAAGAATGACTCATGGATCTCCTGAGAAAAAGATGTATCACCCAACTCTTAAACATTAGGAATCACTGACAAAAGAAATATTAGAGGATGGTATCCACCATATGTTAATTAGTATTAAAAAACTCCAAAGTTTATTTTGATGTAGAATAGGGGCAATTTTTATTTTGTACCTTTCCACAAGCCTAATATCTCTTCTGTTGACTATTGTGCTTTAAAATCTACTCCTATTTGAAAAACATTCAAGGTCAGTCAAGACTTTGTACTATTTATGTCTTGCTTCAGATATAGGAGGAAAAAAGCTAAATTCATTTACTGTATTTCAATTAAACACGACAGGCTGATCTTAAATCTAAAAAAAAAAAAGTGAGAAACAAAGCAGAGAAAATAGAATACCAACAGTAGCATACAGGAGGAAGCCCAGCTAACCTGTGCACATCATTTCATTTAAATTGCACAACTGCTCAGAGGCATTATAGAACACACTAAGAATTCAAATCAGAGAAAATTATTGTTAAGGAAAGCTCCACTGCATGATTTCTGATTGCAAGACAGCTGTTCAAAATGACAAAAATGCCACTCTCATTCTGTGTTACTGTGGAGCCTGCTCTACCTCCAAAGCAGTATCAGAAACAAAGCTACACAAGAGAGTGTGAAATGTATCACCTAACAGAGAACAGATTTTATGGAAAATGCAAACCAAATCTGGAAGCTTCCTGCAACTTCTTAAGTCACAACACTATCTTCAGAGTGGCTCTTGATTTTTTTTAATTTCTGCAGTATATCAAAACCTCTAAAACATGGATGAAAATAATAGTTAAAATTCTACTATTGACTAGATTTTGACTTTAACCACTTTGTTCAGGACAGAAATGGAAGCTTTGCATTAAAATCTGAATGTGCAATAAAGCAGAAAGCCTGAGTTCCCTTGGTACTCCTAATACACAAACTTGTGACTGCCCATCTTTTCTGACTCCAAGCAAGAGCAGTTAGCAGAAAAGCCTTCAGAGTAATAACAAGCTGTTATTTTAACACAAGAGACAGCACACCTAACATGTAAAAAACCACTGCAGAACACATTTCACAAATATAAGCAAACCAGGGATTCAACAATTATGTGAAACAACACAAAGGAGGTTCAGTTTGAACAAAGCCTGTAAAGATTCCCTGCAGGAAGCAGGAAACTCACATTTTAGCTTATCTTCTGTCCTCCTTCTTTAACTGTCAACACATTAAAAACATGCAGTTTAACAGCCATGCTGAAGACTTTTGATTATAATACTGTTGCACCAAACAATCTATTGACAGTTTGAGGCAAATTATGCTGCATATTTGCACCACAATATATTGCAAACAAGAGTTCAAAGAGAAAGCAGTGACTTGGCCACCTCATGGCATGTCTTGACATGCCACTGCACATAAAATCAGCAGTGCCAAGTAATCCACACTGGGTAGGACATCCAGACTGGGTAGGACATACTGTTGGTGACAGAGCACTACAGACAAACTGCTTTCCTTACATCTGGGGTGCACCACAACAGAAACGTGCATGCAGTGCTTAGAGGAAAAATCAAGACAGACCTTGCCATCAGCCTCAGCAGAAGCAGCAGTAACAGTCTCCTGGGAAGCAGGTGCCAATGCACCTGGAGCTTTAGTAGACTAAAGAAGGTAAAAAATGCAGGGAGGAGGAAAAAAAAGAATTCAACTGAAGATCACCAAATTTACCTAGCAAATTTCATACACTTTTACCTACTAGCATCTTTCAAAATCCAGAAAAGAAATATTTTTAATTTGCAAGAAAAACCATAATAGAAGCAGGAAAAAAAGGGAAAAAAAAAAGAAAGAAAAGAGAAGGGGAAAAAAAAAAAGCATCTCCAAGACAGTTTGGAGACTTTTGGATTTTCTGATCTTCAATTTCATTTCAGCTCCTACGCTGATGAAATAAATATGAAATCAATAAAAAGAAGGATCAAAGAGCACTGAAAGCAATCTCTAGATAGCTATCCTAAGTTCCCAGTTCATCCATCAATTGTCTTAGACTGATTGAAGGCAGTAGTATTAGATCGACTCTGGGACTTCATCTCACTTTTTAAGGTAACGAACTTAGTGAACAGATTTCTATCAGCTGTAGAAACTCCTGTTACAACCTCATGAGGATCTTAAACTATATTCTCTACCTTTGCAAGCTCCAGAGACAGAATACATGACTGGATTATGATGAACAACTGAAATGTCAACTCCAACATCTTCTCCCAAAGAAAGTAAGACTGAAATAAACTGCAGTTTTAAGAGTGACTTAAAAAGATGAAAACCAACCACAAGTCATTATGTTGGCACACTGGATATTTTAAATCACTTGTTTATCTTTTGAAATAAGTGTGTCTCAGCTATGAATTTAAGCATGAAAGTTCTGAGTTTACCTACAACATCTGCAGGCATTTTATACCTTAACTGAGATGACATTCAAGTAATAAGCGTAATATTACATTTATAGACAAATCTTCAGAAATACCAGATTTAAAACCTCCCAAAAATGGCATCTTTTTAGGAAAATGACATTCCACCCCTATCTTAGGAAACTGAGAGGAAAAAACTCAACACCTGGAAGCTCCCAAGACTGTTACTAGGGCAGCATTTCAAAATTTCCAATACTTAGATTGGATCTAGGAGAATGCATTAAACTTTATATAAAAAATAATCAAACATTTACTTACCTTGTCTCGTGATACAGCAGAAGGCAATTCCCGGGCTAACCTATTCCGCCTTTGTTCCTTTAAAAACAATCCAGCAAGACCTCAATTATGCTTTACTCTGTATCAACACAGAGGCAAGATTTACATTTTACAGATGACTACTTCCATTTTAGAGACAAACACGAGTAATTTCATCTCATCCAGTGCTAATACTGTGATCTGTGAAACCCTTGATTATTTGGATACTCTGATTACCTGGTCAAAACTAAATTCTCAATATAAGAAGCTTTGCAAAGTTTTTTTGCACCACACTCCATAATCAAAACCTGAGCCTTTAAAAAACATCAAAGCTACACAATTTGGCTCAGCACAGATACCCTACAGCCCTCATTAAGCTGTAAATCCTCCAAGTAATCTAAAGGATTTGATTCTGTGGCCAGCACATGATTAGCCCGAAACAAAGGAGGAGGCAGAATTCGCTTTATAGCAAAATGGAGTTTGAAGCAATCAGGACAAAAATATCTGAGTTTGCTTGAAATTAACAATTGATTGTCCACTGAATAAGGCTTGGGTTTACATGGTTTGGTTCTTCATAAATTTCAGTGTCCTGTTTAGGAAAACATTAGGAAAGAACTAGTTTAAGTTAAGTAACACATGATGATACAATTTTGTATGTTCAGCTTCACAAATCTTAATTTCTGTACTCACAGCAGTTTCCATACACATTATTTTTTAACTAGATTAAAGAGCAGTCTACCAAGGCAAATTCAAATGGATACCGAGTCAGTACAAAATATATGTATAGAAGTAAAAGATTAAAACTAAAGAGTAGAAATTGTAATGTAAGCTTTTAAAAAAGGAACACTACAAGAGCATGCAGTGACAGGACAAGGGGGAATGGCTTCAAACTGAAAGAGAGTAGGTTTAAATTACATATTCCATAGGAAGAAATTCTTTACTGTGAAGGTGGTGAGGCACTGAACATGTTGCCCAGAGAAGGTGTGGATGCCCCAGTCCTGGAAGTGTTCAAAGCCAGGTTGGATGGGGCTCTGAGCAACCTGCACATGGCAGGGGGTTTGGAATGAGATGACCTTGCATGACCTTCCAACCCAAGCTATTCTATCATTCTGTGATGAATGAAAACGATGTGTTGGATAAACACAAGGGTATTAATGAGCTCTTAGGCAGAGATGAAGTATTGCAACAACACCAGATTGATTCTTTCAATCTAGCAGATTGGTTGTTGAACTGCTTCTACAGGATGATGGCAGCAACAAGTATTATCTATCAGAGTTGGGCTTGAAAAACACAAGATTTCTGATGGGAGACTGATGGAGAGAATGTCTCAGGGAGACTGAAGTGTGGCAACACAGAGATTCAAGAACAATGCCAAAAGCAAGCAGAAATTAGGTCCTGAACAGAGGAAACAATACTTGTATTATCCTTTCATGAATGAGAGGAACATTATTGATACATTGTGTCAGAGACAAAATGCAGTTACTTCAACATTAAACACCATTTCACAACTACATACTTAAATTTCCCCTTAAAAAAATGTAGTTTCATAGGCAATACTCAATTAGGCACCCATCTTATTTTCCAGACTGAAAAACAGACAGAATCCTTTCAGTGAAATATCAACCAGTGATACTAAATGTAAAATGGAAATTAAAAAATCCACAGATCACTAGAGTATACACCCTATTAATAATTCATCACATTTCTAATGCCTCGAAATGTAGAAATGTAGAAATGTGCTTCAATGAAAGAAGTCAAAGCATTTGTTATTTTATCAATTTCACTTTCACTTAAAGAGACAAGAAACTTTTTAAGAGAACAGATTTTCTTACCTCTATGTTGTTATTCATTAACCCACAGGCATCAGCAAAGTCTGGATGTTTGGTATTGATATAAGCTAACTCAATGGCCACTAGATTATGAACCTGCAATGTAAGACATTCGCCCATCAAAAATTCAGGGAGTAAACCTAATACCAGTGAAGAGCAATGACCTACAACATTAGGAAGCACAGCTTAACTGCCCATAGCAAAAGACCATTCAGCCACAAACCACCTACAACTGGGACATGGCTCACTATGAGGGATAGTGAGTATACAAAACAATTTTGGCTTTTCACATCAAATGCAGAGTCAATAACTGAAACACTGCTTACTTCCCAACAGGCAGTCCAAATCAGACTTTCATATTACAATATATTTATTTAAAGGTACAAGTTGAACTCTCAGTTTTCACTAGCTAAAGGGCATATTACAAGCCTCTAAAACACACAGAATAAGGATCACAATTTAATTTTCATCACTGCATCCCAAACTCTACAGTGAATGCACAGCTTCTGTTACAAGAGAAGGAAATGACCTATATGAGGAAGACTAGAAGATGTTAAATTGAAGTTTTAGTAAAATTCTCCTCGGGAAATTGAAACACAGGGGACAATATGCTTAACCCTAACCCCATCCCTTTGTTTTTTATGTATCTATATTCTAATATCGAAAAAGATTCAAAATGTGTACATATTAAATAACAATCAATTTAACAAGTAAGTTAAGATTCCTTTAATAACTTGGGCTCCTGACACTGCAAACAGAAGCATGAAGACTTCAGAAAACATGCACTTTTAACAGCAAAATTACAGTAGATGGAAACTCACCATTTCATTTGTGACAGGAAGTCTCCTACGCAAAAGACAGGTTACTACTTCAACTATGGCATCGTGCAATTTAGGAAACCTCAGTAATTCCTAAAAACAAACCAAAATTTTACTGGTGAGACTTCCAGGAGTTTTTAAGCAAGCAAGGACACACACACACACCCGTGCCAGTAATTACAAACCCAGTTCTAATGCATGCATTTTTACCTGTGTACTGTAATTACTACAATGCTGGATAATCCTCTGCATTTCCTCATGAACCAGCTCCACACAGCGCAAGCTCGGTTCTTCCAAACGTTTGATTTGCCTTTTTACCAGCAACTCAAATGAAACTTCAGGAACAAACAAGGCAGGACGGGGACCCTGGTTCAAAAAGAGGGGAAAAGCTGCTAAACTGTGTATAAAACAAGATGCATTTCTAAGAAGTAGAATAAATCTGGTCACAGTGATCACACCTGACACTCAGAACAGGTCTCAAGAGTAAAATATGTTACAAGAATATTTAAAAATAAAAGCTGTAAGTTGCTATCTTTAAGACAAAATATATTAAACAATGATTAACCAGCATACTTATAGAATCTTGGAGATTTCTACCTACTCATGTCACTTTAGGCTTACGAATCTGAACAATGCTTTTTCACATTTGTGAATCCACATTTAGATGAAATTTATTGTAAAGGCAAAGACATTTTCTTTCTAATTTCAGAGAGAAAAATTGCCATTATTTATTGGACAGTCTTGGGGCATATAATACCATACCAACAAGATAGGTGGGTTTCAGTGTTTGGAGTAATTTCATTTGTGACCATAGAGACCAATGCTTAGCTACACATACACATTTCTTACCGGAAATATGACATCTTTCCTGTTACTAAATCCTGTTTTCACATTTTTCATTTACAGGAGGATAGTAACATGCACACAGATCATTGCTACAGAGTACTTCATGCTCCAAGACCATGCAGAAACCTGCCTCTCTGTCCACAAGCAATAGGCACAGTACAAAAGCAGACTGACATGTCTGACATACAAAGTCAGGCTTTAAGGAGTGAACATTTTATATACTGCAAAACTTAAAAGTGAATTCACTCTGTTAATTCTTAGCAACACCAATTCCCATATTAGTAAGAAGACAAATCTGTCATGAAAACACTGAACCATTTCAAAGTTGTGTCCCTTACATGGAATTAAACCTCAGCTTCCTATCCAACATACAGCCAAACCCTCGGAAATACAGAAGAACACTCACAGTGGCATTTCTAATGGCAGTCAGAATGTCAATTGTGTTAAGGCCACCCAGAGGGTCAACAGATTCTAAAGTTCTTCCAAAAGTCTCATGAAAAATATAACAGATTCTGGCTCCACCACATCTGAAAGAAGAAAATAACAACAGAAGTAGCGAACAAGAAGAAAGCTCTCATTGCAAATATTTTTTACAGTTGCTTGGATTCAAACATTTTTGAGTATGTTATGGTCCAGTGTAGTACTATTGCAAGTGAGAGCCAGTAAGAGCCACTGGGTCAACCTAACCACTCAGTCAATATTCCAGGAAAACATTGTACTTACAGCTCTGAAGTCTCTATGTATTTTGCTGTTCCTTCAATAGTGTTGCAATATTCTGTGGCAAATTTGGTGATCAGCTGCAATAAAGTAGCACTTTTGTCTTCCACAGGTTCTCCATAGCTGTTCAATAGAGACTGGTACTGAGCAGCTAAAACATTAATTCTGGTTTTCAGCTCTGGCAAGCAATCCCTGATATGATGCATCAGCAGTCTAAAAATAGAAAAAAGTCCCTCATTAGAAGGAAGGAAAAGTTTCAGCTTTATCATCTCCATCAAAACAGAAAAGAGAGACAAATAAGCACCAAAGGAAAACATTTACTTGGGAAAATTACAGTAAATTCAGAAACTGAGAGAACCAGAGTTTGGAACCAGAGTTTTCTTTAATGCATTACAGTACAGCACCAAAAGAGATACTAAGGGTAAAAAGAAAGGTCTGCACATATGTCTAACACATCAGTTTATATCTTAAAGTAATACCTGTTCAGTGTTCTAGCAAGATACTTGGTTCCATTTCGATTGGCTAGGGAAGGATACTTCTTTTGAAGAAACCCATACTCATCACGAATGGAATCAGCCACACTCTTCTTATTGTTAATATCCAACTGACTCCTGAAGGTAAAAGGCAGAGTTACACACTAGTTAATGGATGCAAAGTAAAAATAATTTACACTTCTGCATTTCTGGACAGAACATTTAACAACTGGTTTTTGCTTTACACACATAACTCACCTTCCTTACACTTTAAAGGCTTTTATTTGTTGCTCCATGCAGCATAGACAACAAATCAGTATTGGTAGCAACTATACACAGACTAAGCAATGCTTTTATCAAAACTACATGGGATTTGACCTACGTAATGTAAAAAAATACAGCAAACAGTACCATAGCCATATGCAGTTAGGCCTAATACCTACAGGACCTGTGCTGGATCAGAGCTAATGTGAACAGCTGACCAGAAGCACCCCTCAACCTGAAGGACAACAGCAGAAGTGGTGACACTACAGTTCTTTTAGAAGTGTCTCTCCTCCTCTCTACATCAGCAGTTGGTTGAGTGGAAGAACAAAGGCTTTTGAGAAGTGAGCAACAAGCTCCTCACTCCCTTATTCAGAAGTTTATTTTAACATTGTCACCTTATTCTTAAAACTATATTCATGGCTAAAAAAGCAGAAAGCATTACTTCATATTAACAGTTTTAAAAATAGCACCACTGTGCCCACACAGACCTATTCACTACTCCAATGATGCCAAGTTTGACTGGAATCACTCTTCCCATGAGCACATCCATAGCATCAGTGCCAGCATCCATGAGATCCAGCTTTGTGATAACAGCAAGGGTTCTTCGACCTACCAAAAGGAAAACACTCACAGGGATGTTCTGATTTGATCAGAGTAACTAAAACTCATAATTCAGCACAGCAGAGAATTAGTGACCTAAATTCATTAAATAGGTAAATATTGCCCATCTAAACCAGTAGGCTAACACACACAGGATTTGTCTGGGACCTTAATATTTCCTGAGCTCTTGGTCTGAAAAAAAATGCGCCAAGAACTTTTTCTTCAAAATACAACACACTTTTTGAGTCTAAAAAAATAAACCAGCATCTCAGTATAATCAGCAGGTTCTTGGATCTTGAAACTTTCATGTGAGCGTACCTACTTCAGTACTGCAGGTTCTCATTACATAGCATTACTCCTGCAGAACCTGCAACATGATCTGCCACTCTAGACCTTTAAGTTTCAGAATTTTGGGAAGCGTTCCAAAACACACTGTCGATCATTTCTACAGGGGTAAAATAAAAGGGGTCTGCTATCTTGAACCAGCACAGTTTAACTGAGCAGACTGCCAGAAGAGGTTTTCCCTCAAGGTTATGTGGCAGACAAGCCAAAGCAGACCTGAAGTTTGACAACAATCAAGAAATGTTATATTTTATGGCAAGAAAAATTTGAGGGTACCAACACTAAATTTTAGCCTAATTTCTGTATACCTATTTACCAAGTGTATTAATCCATGTTCTTTCAAATCACACAGTGCCATTTGTTAGTCAATGGTACCGACAGCACTTTGCAAAAGCAAGAAGCAGGCAGCCAGTAGCTTCAGATCTGTTTCAAAGTCCTTAGGTAAATATAAAATGATAATCTTCCTTCTCCATTAAATCAGTCAGCTCTCCCACAGAAATACAGGGCATCAAAATTAATCTTATCCTTACTAAAGGTCACTAAACTAATAGCTAGACAGTCAATTACTGGCTGCAGGGTGGCATATTTTCTCTAGTAGAAGTAACAACATTGGAAAATAAAGCATGAAGTTGCCCTAACAGACCACTGTGAGCTATTAAAACTCTGAAAACCCCCAACATTCCTAATACCATTTTGCTGCTGTGGAAACAGAAGTGACTCCATGACTACTAGAATAGTTACTTGGCCTGCTGGGAAGCCAGAAATCTATCAGTTATTAATTCACCCCAGCATTCTCTTGAGCTGCAGAGACTGCAGCAAGAAGTCTTTAAGCAAATATAAAACTTTTATTTTCTAGGAAATGTGGTGACATTTACTTTTCTTGCTATATTTTGCCCAAAGAACTTCAGTTTTATTTTAGGATTTAGTTTGAAAAAGAAGTTGAATTACAGCATCCAGTTTGCCTTGGTGCTTACCATCTGGATCCACCTCCCGAGCTATTTTCAATGCTTCTGAAGTGGCCATGTCTGTGTTAGCGGCCGTGACTGCCAGGATAATCGAATTGGGGTTGCTGATGAACTGAAGGATAAGCTCTCTTATTTGAAGTTCAATGTCCTTAGGCTGATCACCAACAGGCACCTAAATAAAAAAACAATATGGAACTGTTCAAAATTGTGTCTTTATGCCTGCATGAGGCTTGGTGTCCAAGAACCACATGCACAACTGGCAGAATGGGGTGTGTATGCGTGCATGGGCAGGGAAAGAAGTCATCTTGTCATCTTCATATCTCAGAAAATTATTCCATGTGTAACCTGAACAAATAGGATCTGAACATTTCTCTGAGGGTATCCTCACTTTATACAGCCTCTTACACAAAACACACATAGCAACTCCTGGAGAAGCAATGTGGAAAACATTTTCATCTGCAGGTACAGCTCTGAGACCTGGAGTGCTACCTCTTCTATGAAAAGGAACATGCAGCCCACACACCCACCATCAGTTATACATAGAAAGAGGAAAAACATAAGCAAATCTATCTCTGACGTCAGCAAAGAGCATCAGAAACCCAAATCTTACACCAGAAGACAGTGACATGTCAAATTTATATAACACTATTTAACCCGAGGAAAGCAGTTTATCTAACAATACAGAACAATGGCAAAGAGTGAACAGGCACGCCTTGTTCAAAAATACACACTGAGTCAGAAGAGGAGCATTCTGCATCTTACCTTTGTCATTCCAGGTAAGTCCACAAGAGTCAGATTTACAACATTAGATGAAAAAATCTTAAGATGAATCGGTTCCGGACTGATCCCCTAGAAATACATTAATAACAAGTAACAATTACTACCCTGGATTATTTAAATGCATGACTTGAAAATCCAAAGGCTGTAGTTTCATACTACAAAGACTTTCTTTCACCACATACCTTGAAACACACGGCAAGGAAAAAAAGCCACATATTTGTCAATTGGCAGCAGCCAATTTTATAATTACACATAAAGCCACATATGTAGCAAAATGAAAGCAAGTTTAACCAAAAATTTTTTTTTTGCACTTTTATTACAGAATCTTGAAGTAAAGCAAAAATTCTGTCTTTTAGGTGAAGTCATTTATCTCATGAACACAGTGAAAAGATCTCAAGATAGCAAGAAGCATTCCAGTGTTCTTCATTAGAATAGTTAAATGCTTTTCACTCCTAGCTGCCAAAACTCTTTAAGAAAGGTTTAAGCAGCAAGAAAATCAATAGCAAGACGACAGATGGACAGTACAGGATTTACCTTATTGTTTCCTGAAATCCTCTCAGTTTCATTTTCTATTTCCTGACGAATTTCATCAAAATCTGTATAGATCTGAAGAAAGAAAAATAAGTTTAATAATCAAAGACAGCACTCACTTAACTGCAAAATAATGTTCTCTTCTCCAAAGGATGGTGAAAAACTTTCTAAATATACAGAATATGGAAAAAAAATATAATAATTACTATTAGCCCTTAACTGATGCTAACAGGAATCATCAGTGCTAAAAATTACACAAATTGGTATTTAATCTGTTGACTAATTCAGTGAGATGGCAGTTATTAGCACTTATAACCAATGTTAGACACAAGTTATTAATTTGTGTCCACCTAAAGGGAATTCCAAACACTTAATTCCATTTTGAGTCTAGCTGTAATCCTTTGAAGTTAATAAACAACATGCAGCCTTAAACCACTTCTCATCTTGAAGAGGACAAAGGGCAGTTTCATTTTCAAATTTTTCCCCTCTTGTAAAAACTGTTCTCCTGCCAACAATGCAAAATAAGTTTCCAGAGAGCTACCCTTGCACTGGTTCCCTCTACATTGTTCTGTAGCTTTCCTTCAATTTCTAGCACTGCCTAGAAGATGAGGAAATCAGTTTAAAGTAATAAACACTTTGATAATTTTTCTGCCAACAAAAATACTGCTTTCTTCAAGCAAAGAATTAAGCTTTGACTCTGTTCCTGAAGTGCTAGGTCATCTCAGTTTCTGCTCCTTGACCTTGATGCACATGAGGCTCTTCCTTCTTTTTCACAGATTTCTAATAAACCTCTGAAGTAGCCAATTCTTCAATGGACTGAAATGACTTGTGCTTACACCTATCCTTGTCTTTGTGACATCCATTCTAATTTTGGCAATGCACAAAATAGAATAATCAACAAAATAACCCAAAAAAGGACTATGATAAACAATTCAGCAGAATCAATGACCACACAACAGACATTTTAGGTTTTCAAAAGTTTTCTACTCATAAAAAGCACAATAATGCAAATAATCATCTTTTCTGGAAAGTCATAGGAAGAGAAAACAGAATTAAGTATATATATGTTAACATATTTATGACACTGCTACTACATCAAAAGAGTAAACATACCTTATTTTTGGTATGAAGAAATTTACCCCATTCTGCGGCATCTACCTCTGAAAACAAAAATTGATACATGAGCAAGGAGTAGATGTCTCAGTAACATTTTTCCAAGGCCTGTTCATTGAAAACTACATGATTTTTTTTCAAGCAGCAAAATAAAAGTTAGTTAGCTTTCTACAGTTAGGTATTAAATAGCTCAGTATAAATAGATTCATGATTCTGTCTATTGAAACATGTAAGGTCCACACAAGGTCCACCCTCCTAACTGTGACTGAGCCAATCCTACAATCTTACTTAGTGAACAAGCCCATTTCTGAATCAGCTTGTAACAGAAAACAAAAGAATTATTAGCAATAGCTTAAAAACCTGGGGAAAAAAAGTCTAGCTTTTAGCACCTTCTTTTTAACCATGCAAGTGAGATCAAATTACAGCTGAAAGAAAAAGTTAGAAAAACCTGTAGGACTAAAAGCAAGCAAACAGAAAATACATAAGAATTTTGCATAATGAAGAAGCCTTAGGAGAACATGTCTCTTCCCAAATCTGTCAAGGACCAAACATCTTCACTCTTGTCAGTCACCACTGAAGTCCAGAATTACTTGGGGACTATGCAAGAGCAGTCCCAGAAGCAGCAAAGGAGGTTTTGTTCAATTCCTTCGTTGTAGCACAGGCAGCAGTTTGAGTGACACTGCAAGATATTCACACTTTCACTATTAGGTTTCCAAGTATCAGAGGAAAGTTCCATTTCCAATTTTTAGTTTGTGGTCATTTCCTCTGTGCTCCCTGACACAGCGATCTGCTCTACAAGAACAGTCTACAAGAAATCTGGCCTTTTGACAAACACACTGTTTACCTACAATCAAGTAATCTTTCAAAACATTTTTTTCACTTAAGTTGAAATTTAACAAACTTGATCAAGAAAGATTTTTAAGGATTTGGGAATTAAAAATGCAGGAAGTTCTATGAAGCAGCAACAGCACAGAAGAAAAGCAAAAATCATCTCATTCTAATGCAACAAGGTCAGAAAACTGAAAATCAATCAGATCACAAGACTTAGCAAAATAATCACCACAGTAGCTGAAGTGTAAAAGGAAAAGTGTAATCAACAATCATGTGGCATGAAATGTATGTGATTAGTGTATATAAGCATGCACTTTAGGTGTAGGGAGAAAAAGCAAGTGGATAAAGGCAACCTTTAGAAAGGTGTCTTGGATTTTTCCATGTAGCAGGGTCTGCAGTTAAAGAGAAACAGCATTGAATGGCATTTAACATTTTTAATCATATTTAACATAGCATTTTATTCATTTTCAGTACCAGATTCTATCACAAAGAGCACAAATGCATGTAGACAGATGTGCATGCTATCCTAGTACTGATGAAAGTGTGGAACTTTAACAGTATGCACAGAAATAAGACCTTAACTAAACACATGTAAGTGATGCATATTAATCAGATATTCTATACAACAAAGTTTACTTGATGATGACTATTACTGCCATTCCCAACAGCTCAGAGTATTTTCTTATCTGAGCACAGAAAACAGCACCACTGGGCTCCACAAAGCTGAACTTCTTTGGCAAAATATGTTTCTCAACTTACTCATGGCAAGAACCAGAAAGAGTAAAGAAACATTTTTAATGTCACTGGAAGTAGTGTTACCGTATGGGAAGGAAATCTGATGCTGTGCATCAATATTTTTAAGACTCAATTAAAGAATTACATCAGTTCTGAGACAGATTTAAGAAGAGACAACATATGTATAATCCTTCTCAACTTTTAATTTTTTCAAAGTATTTATGGAAATTCTGTCACAAAAAAAAACCAACTTCTTACTGAAGGGTTGATGAATTTGCAACTCTTGTGATCTCTGTACAACACCCTGAAAGTGCAAGAAGCAAAACAAACTGGTGAAGACATTTTTGGTTTGTGCTTGCTTGGTACAAACCACAGGTAGCACAACAATAATCAACTCCTCTGTTTGAAAAGCTTAGTTCATCTGGAGAGTTGATGTCTTGCTCAGTCAAAGGTATCATCAACAGAAATACAATTGTGATAGACTGGATCCATTAAGGAAGAACTTTTAAAAAGCAAACTTTCATCCCTACTATTTTGCAGGCACATGAGCTATAAAAAAACCATCATTAGGAAACAGCTTTTGTTTGTCTTGGTTGGCAAATAGGCAAAATTACATACCAGTCTCCAAAATAAGTGCAAGGGTTCCTTCATTCCAGGTTATTAAACAGGTTTAGTTTATTTACTGTTCAGAGTAAATAAAGCAAAATGCACATAGAGGAAGGAGCTACAGTTATCTTCAGTATTGTATTGCTCATCTCCTCTTAAAAATCAAATCTAAGAGAGTAAAGAGAGGCCTAAAACCAGGAAGAAAAATATATAGCAAGATACTGCCACTGTTACATTTGAAAGATATGGACCAAGCACACACTGGTTATGTCCTTTCTCGGGAGATGATTTCCTTCTCAGACACTGTTTTAGTCTTAAATTATTCTCTTTCTGGTGGCATGGGAATTTGCAGCTAGGTACTAGGCTTAATCTTATGTATAAATATTTTTTTTCACTATTATCTATAAGCTTCTTAAAATAAATATTAAAAAGACACACTCAAGTCAGAGACACTGCATTTTAACTCGCTAACATCTATGGAAAAGTTTCCCAATAAATCTAATTTAATGGAAAGGAGTTTTTAGGAAAGGAGGAAAGATTTGCATTTCTCTAAATGTAACAATTTCTCTAAATGTAACAATGCTCCAAGCAAGGAGAAAGTGTTTTAATTAGCCCACATTCAGCAACCCACTCTTCTGGTTTCCATGTAGAATGTTTTTTTATCACTCATTTAACTGGTAAATCAGTCTTCCCCCAGTTATGTTACTTTTTGAAAGCTTTTCAGGCAACACATTCAAAAGAATTAATCACCTGATTACATGAAAGATTAAATGCTACATAAAGGTGTGAGGAAATGACACTTTGGTCATTAAGAAATCCAGTATTACACATTATTAGAAATTATTAAAACAGCAGCTATTAAGAACCACCAGATCCTGCTTTTCAAAAAAACCCCCCACCCCACCTCTCAAATAAAGCAACAGCCTATACTTTTCTGGTTTTCCATATCCTATAGTAAGACTTGAAAACCTTAATAAATGCACAGGAAAAGCAGATTACTTGGTTTTTCTCAAGACTGCCCTCCACCAAATTGTATTTTTTATATCCTACTTTACAATACTCTTTTAAGAAGCTCAATACAATACAAAGATTATTGACTTCAGCTATTCATATATCTCCTCTCCCTTTCTAAAGCAACAGAAATGTTATTAATGTACAATGGGAGCACAGAGAAGCTGCAGGGAGTCATAAAAGGCCACTACCATAGAGGATTTCCTGCAGCATGCCAATAAGAACTTCCCAAACACTAACTTCCAAGCTTTCTAGTTTTCGTATCTTCACAGCTCCTGGACCCAGATGATGACCATCTGAACTCTTTCCCCCAGACTGTATCACCTCATCCTTTCCTAGCTCCCTTTCTCTAAGTTCAAAAAAACAAAGTGAACTTGTGAGGAAAACGTGCACCTCTTCCAATCCTTTCTGTAGGTTGTAGCATTTTTCCCATCCTTGACACCAACTGGCCTGCAAGCGCTTTTGAGGGAAAGCTCTTTTTCTCTTGTGCTTCTACAAAGCCAAGTCCAGTGAAGCAGGCCACACTGTTTGGGAGCTAGGGGTAAGAGATTCCTATCTGAAGTAGACAGCAAAAGGCAGAAAAAACCAGTGTTGATTTCTCAAGCAGTGGATCTGTATTAATTACTCCTGTGTTCTGTATCAATTCTGTCTGTTCAGAATTTGAAAAATGTTCAGTTTCCTATCCTGGAACAAACAAAAAAAAGAACCTATAAGCATTTACTACTTGGCCACTGGTATGTTCTCTCTTATTTTCAATTTCTGAACTACCATTATAGGTCTTCACTGCAAGACCAATTTAATAATTCACAAGTCTAGGCCCAGTTCTCTGATAAGTGCTGCTTCTCTTGCAATTTGATCAGAGAACACCACAGTGTGGTATCACCACATCAAACACACCATATATGCTGAATCACTAGAGGCCAACAATAAACAGCAAAAGCACGATGAGAACATTTCCTTCACATCAAATTACACACATTCTCTGTAGAATACACAGATCAGCCTGAAACACCACGTTATAAAAATACAGAACTTCACATTTAATGGAAAATTGATCTCTGGTATTTTCTGACTCTCTTGATTTATTGCAGTGACCACAGTACAAGGGTGTCATTTGTTCCTCCCTAAGAGAATAGCACAGCAGTCAAAAGTGCTTTGTGTTAAAAACTGGGAAGCTTTCTGGATGCCAACACTCCAACAGAGATAAAACTTAAGCTTGTAAGAACCACGCAGTAGTAGCTATTTTGAAATGGCTGTGTTAATATACAATACTAGTAGAGCAAGCATTAGGATGGATACAGGTGGCTACAAACACAAAACAGAAGTCAAAAGAGAAGAGACGGTTGTATAAAAGTATCTGTGTGTACAGAGAATTCAATGCCAGCATTCAGAAAGCAGCATGCCAAGACTGATACTCTCTTGTCCAATATTCAGCTTGTAGAGAAGAAATCCCTCATCTGGATAAAATCCTTTTCTGCAAGACTATTTCCCTCTGGGAAATCCCAAATCCATATTCAACCCTACCTCAACATCCACCTCATTACAAATAAAATTACCTCTAAAAATAGACCTCTAATGGCACTTATTATAATGTCACACAGCACAGCCAGGATAAGAGGTTGCCATCTTTTTTCTTTCCAAGCTACTTGATCCCATCTTCTCAGATGAAACACCACAATGTGAACATACACTGAACCAGATCAGTGACAACACCATTTAGACCATGATTTGCCTGAATTTTCGAGAGATGAGACACTTCAAACTCAACTGGTAAATCATAATTTTTGTCCTTACCAAATCTCTATTCTTACCAGACAAGCCCACATCTCTCTCAGAGGAACAAGATGAGATTATAACATGTACATCTTGCATATTGATTCTTTTCCCCCAAAAAAAATCTAAGTGGGCATCATAAATAATAATTTAGCTCAACACATCCTTATACATTTTAAACTTAAAATTCAAATCCCCAGATCAAATGCAACCTACAACAGAAAGGTTCTGCCTTGACTCAGAATACTCCAATTACAAAATCTCCTTTTACACCTGTAAAGCTGCAAAAAAGAACAAAATAATATTTTACCCTACAACAGAATCTAAGCATTCTGAGAAGTTCTGGAAATACAAACTATACATTGCACAATACAAGCAATGTAAAACTGCATTTAAAGACATCAAATGTGCCATTTCTATAAAAGTTGCACAAAGACTGAATTCTCCATCCTCAGAGGTTTTCAGACCCAAAGAGATAAAGACCCAAGAAACCTGGTCTTGACTTTAGAGTTGGCCCTGTTTTGAGGAGATTGGACTAGAGGTCTCCTGAGATCATTTCCAGCCTGAATTGTCCCTACAATTTCTCACATGGTTTGCATGCTAATTGTTATGAACCCTAACTGTGTTCTCTGCTTGTGACAATAATTAAGATTGGAGCTTAAACCTTTTAAACAGCACAATACTAGTAACTGTCCTTCAGAAACCAAAGGCCATAAATATTACAGGAAAACAAATATTGCAAAGAACTTCTGATACCTTATTATTGATAGAAACAAATTAAGAAAAATTTGAACACAATGAGAATTAATAATTATAGCCCCAAGTTTATCATGCCAACAAAAGCCTATGCAGTTGTTACTGCCTACATAAAAAAGCTAAGATTTATCTTATAATCAGGAGGTGGATATGCCCCTGCTGCTCCTTCCTAAGATCAGGGGCTTTAGTCGGTATAAAATGAGCACTGAAACTCCCAAGGGACAACTGAGATCCCTTTCTTGATCTGCTGAAGGATAAAACAGAAGCAGTACAGAAGACAAGCTTCAAAACAAACAGCTTCAGAACATTTAAAGTGCTGTGCTTGATGCACTTGGAGTCTCTCAGTGCAGCCCAGTAAGGTGGCATCTGTAAGCTACCGGACATGTCAATTCAATTCTGTTTGCATCTACTACAAGTTTGTTTTCATTTCTCCTTCTTCCTCTCCATTCAGAACTTACCTATTTCCTAACCCTCCATCTAAAAACTCTAATACTCATCACCCTCTCAATGAAATACCTTATTTATACAGCAAAAGGGGAGGAGATGAAAAACACACACAAGAAAATCATGTTCTCTACATTCTAGATAATTATCTTCATAACTGAAATGGTTTCTTTGGCCTATTTTTCTCAAAAGAAATTCCCAAGAACAAGAAAGCTAAAACCATTAAAGGTATTTTGAATACCCAATAGATTTTGACTTCATGACACTTGCTAAGTGGACTAAACAGATGTGACAACAGTTGTGTTTTCTTCCAAGCAAATTTTAAAATGCATACTAGAGTTTTAAGATTACAGCAATTGATTTTTCATTTAAAAGAACAAGAAAGACTTGAATTCTCTTTCCAGAAAGGCAAAACACATTCTTGGCTCACACTTACCATTTTCATCTCCAGCTCCTTTCCGACCATCCTCTGGGGAAACGTGCACCAGCTGCAGAATAAGGGGTCTCCGGGTGACAACTCCAGTACCTCGAGGGAGCAGATCTCTCCCCACGAGACTTTCCAACACAGAACTCTTTCCACTGCTCTGAAAAGTAGAATACAGCTACATTACTTTCTTAAATATAAAAATGCTGTGATATTTTAGTTTGCTTTCATCTGGCCTGCAAACAGTGCTGTTTTGTCCTCTGCTATAGAGTGCCTGAAGGAGCGTATGACAGACTCCCTGCAGACACAGCAGTGCCACTGCACAGGCACTGAAGGACACAAGTCTGCTACAAGCCAGTAACTGTAAACCTGCTTGCAATACTCAGAACAGGTATCTATCTACATGGTTTGTAAGTGTCCCATAGTTTTTATCTCTTACGGTTAAACTAAACACATAATAGGTTTCAGAAAAATTAATCTCCTATTTAACATTTTCTACCACAAATATTAAACTCTCCAGAAACATTTCTGGGAAAAATTGCTTTCCTTTATAATGCTCAGAAAGAAATTCTGTGTCTTGTACTATGTCATCCTCTAACACCTTGAAGTAAAACTTTACTTTGTAAACTGAGGAATTTAATCCTCTGTTAGTATTTGTTATAATTAACGTGGGCTTGGCTGTATTAATACCAGCAGCAGCATTACACAAACATATATTAACTATGTATTCCTGAGTACATTATGGTGCTACAATGTTATATTCTTTTCAGTTTGAGCGTTGGTTGGGTGGGGTTTTCTGTTTGCATTTTTGGAGTTGTTTGGGTTTTTTTGTATAATGTATCAGCTTCGTAAATACAGACATTGTTTTACACCCTAAACATTGAAACAAACATTGTTTCATGGCATCCCACACTCTCTCTCTCTGTATACATTTAAGTATTTACAATTTCATTGACTGCAAACATCTGTCTACGTAACAATAAACTGCAAAAAGTTGGGGAATACTTAAAAGGCTGTGGAACTACAAATGCTCTTTGAGAGTCTACATTTAAAATGTTCTCCTGCAGGACTTCTGTATAAGATTCATAATTGCTCCAACAAGCAGCTGTGAACTCCTGGGTTTTAAAAGTGATTCCAGACCAGTACTGTGTTAAAACTAACAATAAACAATAGACCCAGCTATGTCAACATAATACTCAGCCTGATTGAGAAGATTCTGTCTTTTTAATAATACTGTATTAAACTCTTCCAGTTTTCTGCAGCTCTAAGTCTACATAGAGATGCCATGAGAAAACCTGTTCTGACAGCCACTGACACCATCCAGGAAATGTTTCTGTATTAATGCAACAGCTAAACAATTCCCTTGTTTGTTAAAAAACAAACAAACAAACAAAAAAAAAAACAACAACAAAACAAAACAAACAAACAAAAAAACAGAAAAACAAAACCAAATAAAGGAAACCAGCAGATGCTTTTGACAGCTGGAATGTGCATTATGTAACTGCTATAGAACCTCCACTCTGCCTACCAGTTCTGAAATAACAGATTTGAGACTTCAAGTAGATGATGAGCATATAACCTAGCATAACGTGATATAAAAGAAGTGATGAATATCTTTAAATCTCACACATTTAGTGACATTAGGTGAGTTTTCTAAAAATGAAAAATACATCAGAGGTCAAGCAACACATTACTATCAGACAGCACATTTCTACTAGTGCAGTAAAACAAGACATGAATATATTATATGAGCTTTATAACCTGTTGAAATAGGACTTGTATGCAGAACTACAAAATAAATATTAAAATACAAGGCCAAACCCCTAGAAAGTTTGAACAGCAACAAATGAAAGCCTTTTATTGTACTACTTTATTGTATATGCTTTATGGCACAGGGCACAGAAAAAGATATTTTATCAAAAATATAATTTGTCTCAATAGGCAAATAACACAGCAATGTAGATTATGTATATTTTTCAACGTAAATCTAAATCAAATTTGACAGCAGTGAGATCAACAGTCTAGAAAGACTTGGAAGAAGAGCAGGGTCAAACAGAAATATACCCTTACTAAGATTTGTTTTTCCTTCAAAAGACTTCCCTAGAAAGTAATTAATTTTCTTCAACTGTCCTTCTCCAAACCAACTTTGGGAACCTCTCCTGCAAGGAGCTTATAACAGACCACTGGGCACTGAACTCTTACCAAAGTAACTGAAGAACAACCTGACCAAAGCATGAACTAGCTCTGCAAGCCTCCTGAAGAGAGCTCCTGTTCTGGCACACTTCTGAAGACTTACTGGTATTACAGACTGTGAAAAAACAAACTTCACAGTGACAAATAACAAACCACTTCTCAACAAACTCACTTAAAACAAGCAAAATGCCTAACCAAAAAAATGAGACATGATAAAGGTTCATCTGCTGCATTGGGAAAAAAAAAACAAAGAAGACCAGTGTTTCATTTATTAAAAATATTTCAAACATTAAGAGGCATCCAGATGTGGCACTTAGGGATATGGTTTAGGGGTGATTATGCTGGGTTGATGGTTGGACTAGATGATCACTAAGGTCTCTTCCAATCTTGATGATTCTGTGATTCTGTGGTCTCTTGAGCAAGATTTCCTAGACATGGGAAAAATGATCACTCAGTCTCAAAAGACTGGAGATCAGACTTAGACAAAGTGGCCTCTCATGAACATATAATCCAAGCACATAAGGGATAGTAATAAATAGCTGGAATCCTTATCAAGAACCTCATCATGAAAGGAAACCAAAATCCATGGGACAAGCTGCTGCACACTGCTGCTCTTTAGTCCTTCCACTGGAGTGGTAATGCAGGAAGCTAAAATGGGCACAAACCAAGCTAAGTATAGAAGTAAAACCACTGTGTCTTACACCACTCCCAGTTACCTCTTAGATGGAGAAGGAACGATCTGGATCCTTTGTAAACACACTAAATGAAACATTGCAGTCTGCATGCATCAGGAAATTCTTTCAAATTGCATTACATTCCCAGCTAAAGCAATCTGTTGTTGGAATACAATTATCTAATGACGCACTTCTTAATCTGGAGTCCTTAACATCCATTACCAAGAATTGTCTGGGAACACGCTGAGGAAGGCAGTAAACACAAAGCTGATCTTGTTCTGCCAGTGCGGGGAAGCAAGGGATATGGGTCTGTTAAGAATACAAAGTCAGTTCGGCCAGTCCTTCATGGACAGATGTAGACAGAGACTAATACTGATGACCAAAGGTACCACAGAAATTTTAGGTATGAGTCTGCAGAAGAAGGACACTTGCTTTGTCATCTCATTGAAATGATCATCACAATTTTAAGCATGGACTGAAATCCATAAATTCATTTAACAATGGGTCTAGAAAAGTATTAACAAACTCTAACCTTTAGTAGCAGATCAGGCAGATTTTCCTCTGGATCCTAATATCTGATCCTAATTTGAAATATCTACTAGCTATGACAGCTAAAGGAACTTTATAGAAATTGCTCAGAAAAAGAAAAAAGTGGGGCAAATATCGAAACATCTTGTGTCACTCTTTTAACCTTTGTGTCAAACTTCCATGGCTGAATGTTTTACACTCTGCTCTGTCAACCACCATTAATCTCACAGAGAAACACCCGAGTCTGGTGGATGGTAAAATCATTTTCCCTAGAAGTACTAAGATAAAAAGAGATGATGCACACAGGACTTCAGTATTTTACATCATATATACTGTCAGAGTGTGCTGAAACCTTGTCAGCATTCTCACTGCCTCTGTAACACCTGTACGTTCATCTTCGGTTTAGATTAATCTGAAGATGATGTTGACAATCAAGGATGAAGGGCAGTCACTGGGAAACAATTGTGCACTTATTCTCCCAAATTAAGAAGCTGCAAGCTGTAAGAATTGATCCACTCTAAAAAGCCAGCATCTCTCTACTTTTAACAGGCCTCATGAGGTTGCCCTGCTTCCGTATCGTTCCTTTCTTCTTTATTTGCCTCTGTATATTTCAACTGTGTGCACTTAAGTATCAAAAGGCATTTGCTCCCATCCATTACACTAGTTTTTAAGAGAAAATGTGGGTTACAATCTGCTGCATTACAAACCACAGTTTTAGAAATTCAGAAGCAGCACACAGCAAGTGCATGATTTTATAATTGTCCAGCTTCACTAACAGCCAGAAATGTTACTTTCAAAAACACTTTAGGGTCGTGGACAAGTCAAATGGAAGAGACTCTTCCAGTATTAAAAATGCTGAAGTAACACTATGAGCAACCATTCACATTCATCCCATCCCATTTACTTCACTGGCTTTCTTATTCTATTTCCATAGCTTCATCAACATGCCTATTTTAGAAGACTTGTGCCCTACACCAAATAGAATGCAAAGATGTTTTCTCCATATCAAAAAAAGAACCCTGACCCAATCCTCTTGCACCACTGAGTTATTCTTCACTTTGAAATCCATCTACATAGGTACAAAGGCCTGATGGTGAAGACCAGTGCAAAGAAAGGATCAAGCGCCTCAGCCTTGTCCATATTTACTGTCACAAAATCACCTGTCAAAGTCAGCAGCAAGCCTGTATTTCCCTCATTTCTCTTTTTTCTTAACTGCTGATAGAGTGCTGGAAGTTCTGCTGCCTTTGATGTCCCCTACCAATAATAGTGGCTTTCTCGATACCATCTCTGCCTATGCAGGCAGTATTTTTATATCCCTGAGTGAGCTTGTCCTCGTTTCTACCTCCTGCATGAGTTTTCTGTACTGAGGCTGTCATGAGTTCCCTCAATACTGCTCTTCGTAGACCTCCACTCATTTTCTCAAGCAAGTGTATGGATTATTGTTTTGTGCTCCATGAGGCTGTCCTTAAAGGAATACCAGGTCTCTTGTGATTCACTGTCCTTTAGCTCACAGGGTCCCACCAACTAGCTCAGTAAATAAGCAAAGTCTGCTCTTACTCTTATGAAGTCCATGAAGCAAGAAGGCAAATGAACACAAGGCCCACCTGGAGTCTCACTGATGCACAAGAACCATCAGATTTCTCACAGTCACTTGCTCAGACTGTTGACTGTTGTATATTTCAAGTATTACTACAATGATAATGAATTTGTATTAGCTGCAACAAATTTCACGTCATCTTACAAGCATCTCCTGCCTTCCTTCGTCTATCTTTAGACTTCATAATGTCTTTGTGGAGCCAATGCACAATATGTGATCTGTGGAGAAAAAACCTTCTTAAGGAAACATGTCCAACGAACTACTGGGAAACTTCCAAAACAAAAATCTGTTGAAAAGAGTGGAAAACTTAGCTCATTGCTTTTGAACAGGGCAAACTGATAACTTTTTTTCCTATCCAATAGGAAAAAAATGCAAAGCACTCCTGCAATACAACATGGACTTACTAAAGAACAGCACAAGAAAAGAGAGGCAGTGATTTTGGAATTCCCTATGACTTTTGGAGTGGCACAACAACACAAACATTTGAGAATGACAGTAAGGAACTGTGAAGCAAGAGAGACTTCTCAATGAGACATAATGAAGAGTTCCATTAAGGAAAGCAATGCATCTGCTTTGACATCTGAGATGAAATGGTGGCAATTTTGCAGTTTCTGTCATACAGGAAGTATAAAAGTCCTGCTGGCAAATCATGCTCTTGGCAATACATACATACACAATTTCCTAAATTTTCATTCCCAAATATCATTGGGAAATAAAAGCTAATGCATGTGTGCTGGGATCTCATCCATGGGAGTATTACCCAAATTGGTGCTTTAAAAAGTTATTTGCAATAGCCATCCTAGAAGAGTTCAGCCCGCTATAACTAAAGAGCAACAGCATTTTTTTTTCTTTCCTTATTTTGCAAATACGAATTCTTCTGGAATAAAAGGTGAGGACACATGCAATTTCAGAGCAGTTCCACAAGGGGATCTGCTTTGGTTGGAACAGCTATTATAACAAGATTTTCCTATTCAAACTAGGAATGCCCAAGCTAGGCTGGTTGTAAACAGCTAACAAATTTAAAAATTTATGTACTAACCAGAAAAGAATGTTAAAGCTATAAGCAGGCCAAATGAATTATTTTAAGACATTGTTTGAAACAAAATTACACTTTTAAAAGATACAAAAGAGACAACAGGCTGATCCCAACTTGAGAAAGCAGTAAAACCAGCATAATACACTGCTCATTGTTGCAAAATACATGCAAGATCTTGTCCAGGCTACAAGACTGTTGTTCCTGCAGGGCATTCCCCATTTACTTGAATAGAGACCTCTCCTGAATAAGTCAGGGTGAAACTCGAAGTTGCAAGAACTACCTCCACATAAAACAGCTTATGTACAAGCAGAAAGGAATGCTGGACTGGCAGAGTTCAGTCCAAATTCTTCAGAAATCCTGCATTTACACCCTATCTAACTGTAGACATGGGCCAAACAACAGCAAATACAGCAATGATTAGCAGATGTCTTCTTCCTCAGTACATCAATTCCCTAAGCCCTCCAATAATTCACTTAAGAAAGAAACGCTTCATCTAAGTAGGAACAAGTACAGACTAAGTTACATCATGGAATTGTGGTATTTGAAGATTCACATTTGAAAGCCAGATACCCTGACCTTACATAGTGTTGTGTATACTACTACATTCATGACTTGCAGTAAAGTGAATCAAAACAAAGCCAACTTGTATCTTCACATTTTAAAAGTTGTAAACAACAGTATTATTTAAAAAAACCCAAACCCCAAATCTCTAAGTCAGTCAACCTTCTGGCTACTACATGAACAAATCTTTTCCAAGAACTACACAGCCATTTTCTCTCCAGAATCTGAAAAACAAATGCCTGTGCTGTCTGTTTTAATACTCTTCCCCTCCACCTTCCTGAAAATATGTTTTCTCTGCACTGTGCCCCGTGGCCAACATAAAAGATTGACCTGGTCTAATTAAAATACAGGTTTTCCAAGAAAAACAATTGCCAGTCACAAGATGAACAGGACCCTTGCAGTAAAGCATCAAAACTAGTGAGAAAACAAAACAAAACACACAAACAAAACAAAAAACCAGAAGCACAAGACTTCTTTATCCACATCCTTCTACAACTGTGAATTCTGTGCAGACTCTCCACTCTTCCAAAATTACTAGGCATTTGCAAACAAAAAAATTAGCATCTTCTTTAAATGACGTTTAATGCTGCTTTCATATTAAAAATCCATATAGATAAAATGCAGGATCGAGTTATTAGACCTTTCATTTTATTTTAATTCATATGAAGTCTGCCACTAGAAACAGTGAAAATGCCATCCTTTCAATCAAAGACAACTTCAGGACCCAAAAAGTTCAGCTGTTCAGAAACACAGGGAGCCCATCAGAGAAAAGAAACAGCACAACATAAATGTTGTTTGCACTATATGATATCAGCAGCAACATTTATATTATGTCTGGTAAGTGTAAACAGCTAATTAATGTCAGCCTCACTTCACTGCTTGTCTGAAACAAACAGCAGAACAGTCAGGGCATGACTTGACAGGAGCAAAGGATGGCAAAAAGGAGAGTTACACCCAAAACCAGAGACTGTAAATGTCAGATACGAAAACAAAGAAAAAAATCCAGATGAAACCAGGAAGTTTACAAAACATTTGAGAGAAAAAACAAACTGTCCCCAGCCAGCATGAACAGGGGATGTAACCATGTAACTCTGGTTACATCCCCTGTTCAAATGTAGATACAAATGGGTTTTTGTATCTGCATGAATTGCCAGGAAAGATCCTTGGACAAAACAACAACAACAACCACCCCAAAGAAAAATCAAAACAAACATACAAACAACCCCACCCGCCCCCCCCGCCACAAAAACCCAACAAAGAACCCAACCAGAAAGGAGGGAGGAAGACATAGCTGTGTTTGGCACGGGGTTTTCCTGATTGCTTGGTACAAGCTGGAGTTTCCTTCACCTCAAACTGGCTTTTTGCCAACACAACATAGGCTACACTGAATGAGCTAAACGGCTTAAATTTCTGTTCCCCTGACAGGGAAAGTCACAGAAGCTCTGCACAGCACCTGAAGTTTCACACCAAGGTGCCAGTCTCTCTCAGGTGGGATTCTTTGATAGCATCTGCTGGATTCATCTCCTTATCCCACCAGCCAGGACTGTACATTACCTTCCCATTGCTGTCAACTTCTTAACAGCCAAATTACCATCCCAACTATTTATCTCACCAGAATATAAACTTACACATATTCAAGTGCTCAGGCTGTTACCTCAAATCAAGAAACCTTTTTCCTTGCAACAAAAAGTGGTTTAGCACTGAAATATCAAACATGACACTTACTCCAAACAGAAGAAATAGGAATAAATGTAATGCTCATCTGTGAGCCAATCCCAGGGGAACATCCAACAGAATTCTGTACTAAATACTGTCAAGTACACCTCCCCATTAAAAGTCTCAAAATGGCATTAACAGAAGACTGAGCAAAAGTCTCATGAACGTACACATGAAAGGTCACTTCCAAATCTCACTTGTGAATTCCATCAGTTGCTACATCAATTTCACCATGTGTCTCTACTTCAATTAACATTACCAAGTGCAAATAAAGCCCCCAAGGTGTTTTTATAAAGTCAGTATTAGGAGAACTTTGCTACAAAGCTGACACTAAAGTTTGTATATAACTAGGCTGATGGATACTAAAAACCCCAAACATATTCCAAGAATTACTGGCACAAAAAATAAATAAAGACAATTCATGTTTACATACCTCTAGGCAGATACTTTGTTGTCTCGGTGGTTTTCTTAAATTTATTCTAACTTTTATGCCCACTTTTGTAGTGTAGACATTTAATTTTTGTGATACCACCTATCCATACAAGAGGCCATAACTAACCAAATTACTTTTCTTCCCCTTGCCTCCTTTTACTGTAGTTTTAATGTGTTTGGTTGAGACTCTTCAATACCACCTTGTTATCTCTTACAAATTCAGAGCACAAAGTATTTGTATAAACCAGAACACTGAGCATTACAGCATTATTGAACAAATATTTTTATATCATATTCCTAACCTGGACACTTTTTTTTTGCACTTCAGTCATACAGTTCTAAAAATGGAAGTGGAATACTGAATTGGGGAAAAAAATAGAACACCTATCTGGGAATGGCTGAAAAACCCTTAAACAGTGAAGAAAAATTGGCAGTCTAAAGGTGTCCTCTGAGTTCCATCAGCACAGTTCCCAGTTTTCTTAAATGACCCCATACTAGGATAGAGACATAACTTACACAATATTTATGGGGAGAATGAGAAGGAATTCTCATATGACTGAGTGGCAGGAAAACCACTAGAAGTGCAAGAGACCATCTAAATGTGCAATAATTTACTGAGAAATAATTGGCAATTAGCACCAAAATGTATCTAGAAAGAGGAAAACTTAAAGCATTTCAATTGCTCAGAGCACAAGGGCAGTAGGAAATTAATCTCAAACAACAGAGGTGAGGGAATGGGAAGACAGGAAACAGAAAATATTCAAAGCTAAATTAAGGCTTACAAGCAGCTTCTAGTTCTACACACTCTAGAAAAGAAAAAATTAACTTAATGCACAGAATGAGAACTGGAGAAAGACATAAGCACAAAACAACACAAGGGTAGAGAAGAGAGAGGACAGGTGAGAAAAATAAACAAAATACTACTTTAAAAAGTATTTTTCCTCTCTTTGGTCATTTAAGAAAAGCAACTGGCAAATTGGAAGAAAAAAGCATAATTCAGTTAACAGAGAGTTACAGAAGTCCTAACTGGCAGCGTTTGTTTCCTACAAGAAAAATGGAGGAGAAAAATTCAAGACTGTTTATTGTGAATACTATTTAAAGAAGAAAAAGCAAAGACAGCATATGCCAGTGGGCTAGAAATACTGTGTGAACAAACTTAAAGGCCACGTAGCACTTCACCAAGAAACAAGACTGTCTAAAAGGCACATGTAAAAGAAAAAAAGGAAGCAAGCTACCAGCAGCAAAACTATCAGCACTAAGGCCATATCTGACACATCTCCAGAAATCTGGTCTCCAATAAACTAACTTCAAATTAATAGATTAATAAAATTTTATTTAAACTAAAACTAATTGTATAAAATAACCATCTACAGAATTACTATGTCAGTAAAGACAATTTTTTTCTTCCAGTAACCCTGACTAAAACAAAAAAAAAAACCCAAGATACAGCTTATTAGATATTTTACTATATATTTTTCTAGAGTCCATAAAGGACTTTGTTTTGGCACGACAGGAAATTTCATGCTAATTCATGGGGGTTTATAAATATACTGAATACAGCACTGAATAGATATTGATACTGATGGGTAGACTACTGAAGTCAAACACGTTAATACTGTCTTATCTCTCAGTATTTACTTATGAAAATTACTTACACCTAGGAAAAAATAACTGGGACAGAGTTGTTTAAAAGTATTTTTTAAAAATGCCACTTCAATATCTTTCATAAAGAGAAACTGGAAAAAATACTTCTTTAATTTTACACAGAAAAATGCCACACCTCTGTACTGCACTCTGTTGCAGATGTAAACTGAAACACAAGAATAAAAAGAATAAAAGAAACGCTCAGCTTGCTTGTATAATTTTTAATGTAAAGAAGATGAAATGTCTTCATGAAGTGATCAACTCCTATCAGACACAAAACCAGCAAGTACCCAACACGGTTTACCAGTCTCTTCCCACCCTATTCAAGTATTCCAGATCTACTTTATAAAGTGGCTGCTGTAAAGTCAGTGAATGTATCTCATGTAAACTGGAAAAAGAGCATGACTTATGGTTGCCTCACAACCATTTTGACACTGTAGCCGGCTTTGAGCAAACCTATTCCATGCCTCAACAACGTGCAAACTTTACACATACAGCTGGTGGTTTAAGTTATTTAATAAAAATCCTGCGTGCAGAGTAGATAACATTAAAGTCTTTGGTGAGCAAGCTATCGTCAAAGAGCACAGCACATTCAATAGACATTTAAATTTCACAGAAACAAAATAAGAGATCTATTAGCTCCAAGTTTTACTTCTGTTTAACGCTTCATCTTCTACTCCCTTATGACTGCTGCAGTTCTGGTCAGGCATGTTCAGCTGCCAAAAGTTCTGCTGAAGAGCAGCATCCCATTTGAAGAGATATGAAAGGGCCTGAGCTATCTTCGAGCCCAGGAGCATTACCGGGCTCACACGCACGTGTTGCAACTGTTGCAGCCAACAGTCGCTGGCCTCGCCTCTCACCTTCACTCCCCATCACCAGCTAAGACAAAGAGTCCAAACGGCACAAGAACTCGGGCGAAAGGAACACCATCCACGCCTGCAAGATGCCGTTCCGCTACCAAATGCCTTTCATCCGGCCCTCGCTTCACGGCCGCTGTCGGCGGAGGGAAGCCACGGACCGAGGAGCGATGGCGGTCACGCTGACGCACTGGGGCGGCTGCCGGTCCACGGGTCCCCCGACACCACCCGCACCCCCGGTGTGCGGGCCGGAGCCATGGGAGACGGGGGCATGGGCCCTCCCCGCACCCCTGCGGAGATCCTCGGCCGCTCGAACCGCCACGGAGAAGCGCCAAAGGGCAGGCGGGCGGCGCACGAGGCGCTCCCAGTGCGGTCGGGGGTGAGGCAGCGGAGCCGAGGAGGGAGTGCGGGAGGGACGCGGGCACCGAGGGCGTCCCTCCCGCCCCGCCCGCCCTCGCCTGCCGCGTCCCCCCGTGCCCTTGGCGGAGACAGCCGCGGGTCGGCAGCGGCGGAAGCGCGATGGACACCCCGACCTTGCTCTCAGGGCGGTGAACGCCCGCGCCCCCGGCCCGGNCTGGGCACCATGGGAGTTGTAGGCCATGGGGGGGGTGGTGCCGGGGTTCTTCCCCTGGCCGCGCCTTGTTCGAGGAACACGGCGGGGGCGCTGTGGTCTTGTATCACAAGGCATTGCCAGGTTTTATTACACAGAATCGCAGAATCAGTGAGGCTGGAAAAGACCTCCGAGATCATCGGGTCCATCCTGTGACCAAACACCACCCTGTCAACCAGACCAAGGCACTGAGTACCATTACCAGTCTTTCCTTAAACACCTCCAGGGACAGTGACTCCACCACCTCCCTGGGCAGCCCATTCCAATACTCAGTCACCCCTTCTCCGAAGAAA
>VZTH01003961.1:623634-685787 GCA_013397815.1 Aleadryas rufinucha | reverse complement strand
GGATGATATCGGCCCCCACCGTGTTGAACACGTCCTGCAGCTTGTTAATGACGGGGATCAGCGCCTCCATAGCGGCGGGGGAAGGGACAGGGCGGGCGAGGTGTCGGCGGTCGATGGACGCGANAACACCTCCAGGGACAGTGACTCCACCACCTCCCTGGGCAGCCCATTCCAATACTCAGTCACCCCTTCTCCGAAGAAATTCTTCCTAATGTCCAGCCTGAACCTGGTGCAGTTTAAGACTGTGCTCTCATCCTGTCACAGTTGCCTGGGAGCAGAGCCCGACTCCCCACTGGCTACACCCTCCTTTCAGGTAGAGGGTGATGAGGTCCCCCCTGAGCCTCCTCTTCCCCAGGCTGAACAACCCCAGCTCCCTCAGTAGCTCATAGGATTTGTGCTCCAGACCCTTCCCCAGCTCCATTGCCCTCTCCAGGCCCGCTCCAGCGGGTGCCACAGGTATCCCGTGTGGGGCAGGCTGGCCTCGTTCCACCCAGAGATACCAGCAAGGAAAGGTGCTGAGTGGCAAAGTGCCAAAGCTTGGCAGCACCTGCTGTCACAAAGCCAACAGAGCAGGAAAATGAAGCTGCTGGGGCAGGGAAGCAGCATAATGGAGGTCATTTCTGGGGGAGAACAGAACTGGAGATCTGCTCCTACAAACTACCCAGTGAAAAGAATATTCTTCCATTTCTGTTCACATATTGAGAATTGCAATGGACACGTTTAGAACACCTATATTTATTCTGTTTGCTTTCCTGTGGATATTTTATGTTTTGCTGTGAGATTCTTGGATAATCATCTGAAATTCTGAAACTGAGATGTGTAATACTAGGTCACGTTGAGGTGTCTTAGGAAGTGGGAAACTCTGAGACCTAATACTCAGCTGTGTTATAAAAAGAGATAGAATGAAACCAGAGGATGACTTGTGATGCAAGATCACAACAAATAAGCTGTCTCATCTTCAAATGTCTTTTCTTTGAGTGCATTTTCTGAAAGATAAATTATGAATATGCTGGCACTGAGTTAATTCAGATTTTGTTCTTTCTTGTAAGCAGCAGAGTAAAAGGCTTCTGAGAGTTTCAAGTTTTGGATAGCATTAGAATTCTTATTCTTGTTCTATACAAATTAGTCTTTTTCAGTCTTTATGTCTTGAAACACTCAAATGTCAAAGGAAAGAACAAGGATATATGTTCTTACTTGTACATCTTTTCAACAAAGTTTCCCATTCTTAGCCAAGAAATTTCACACTGTTTGTCAGAGGGATAATATTTTGTAACAAAAGCATAAAGATGGCTAAGCAAATTGAAACACTCCAAAATTAGTGTATTCAGCACAGAGAGAAGCAGTTAATGGGGTAAAATTTTGGGAAGAAGGTCCTGAATGACTGGTGAGGGCTTCTTGTCATACAAACATTATCCAGCAGTTTCACCCATTAGCTCTCAGCATCCTGCAGCTGATGGCTCTCAGAGATCATTAATACCAAAAGGCCACTTGGCATCTGCCTCTCCAGCTTCCAAGACAAAAGGAAATGTTTCCCTGATGTAGCAAATAATATTTTTCAAAGATTTGCTATTCCCTGTCTAGGCTTATCTCCTCTCCTTCCTTGAGTCTCTGGAAGGAAAAGAAGGAAGGAAAAGAAAAGAAGAAAGGAAAGGAAAGAAGAAAAGCATCCCAGTTGCACAGGACAAGAAGCTGCTGGCTCCCAAAGAAGATCAATAACACCACCTTATTTCTCTATGCGAATCTCTTTTCTCCTACCACTTTTGTTTTGCCATATGACCTCATGGACACCACTGTGAGATGGAGATAGTGAAACCTGGTTTATGTCTTAATTTAGACCAGAAGTGGGACATCTCAGAAAGAATGTAAAACTGGAAGAGGGTCAGAGAGGGACAACAAGGAAAGGTGTGTAACAGCTTCTATATCAAGACAACTAAGAGAGCCAGGAGCCTTCACTCTACAAAAGAAATGGCACAGGGTAGCAAGGACCAGAGGTCTGTGTAATCATTAGCAACCTGGAGTGGGTGAAAGAGAATCAGGTTTCTTTGCTCTCCCTTCCAATAGGGACATTTTGGGAACATCTAATGGAAGTAAGAGCCAGCTCAGAACAAAACAAAGACAGTAGCCACTTACAGGTGCTTTGGTGACCTTTTGAGCTCCTTGCTAAAGGATGCTGTAGACAGTAAAACTTTAAATTGATTCAGATGTTGTATGGATTAGTTTAAGGAGGAGAAATGCATTGCATGTATAAAAATAGCTATGTAGGGATCAAATCTGGCTGGGGCTCTTTGTGAGCTAACAATGTTTGGAAGCCAGGAGGGCAGCATGCAGAAACACTGTGTGCTCACCCATTAGTCTGTCCCAGGATGGCTATTCTTAGAATTTTATCAGTGTAGTATTTCAAGGAGCACACAGAGGAAATATCAGTTGCTGAACCAAGTTGAGACAAGCCAGGCTGCCCAGCGGAGATGTTGAAAGGCCTGTCAAGGGCTGGATACACCAATGGAGAAGCACAGCGGAGACAGAGGAAGTGAATTAATGAAGAAATGCAAGAAAGTACTAAAGAAGATATGAAGCTAAGAAACATCAGAATGCTAAGTTTAACACATTGTACATTTCTGGCTAAAAAGTGAGAGCCAGAGATACCTCTGCTATGAAGTGTCATGGCCTGCAGCAACTTATAAAATCCAGCAGTTACCTCAGCCCTGTTGAGGACTGTGCTAAAGCAATAAATATTTTAACAAGCAATGGTTATCTGTAGCTTTAACTCTAAATTTCCATGGCTGACTTACATTGTACTGAGCAAGAAACTCAAAGATCTGATAGAGGCACTAGTAGTCAGACTGGTTATTTAAGTTAATTGACATGAGGACACAGGAACTGCCACACCAAATGTGACCTAGTATCAATCTACTTCAGGACCTTCCAGCATCAGCCGTCTGGGGAAAATATAAAAATGCAGTAATAAGATCTTCTCATTCAAAAACTGTATGTTAAATAATTTTGATATTGCTGTGAGATCTGAAGTAGACAGTTCAATATTTCTTCTATGTAACTGCAAACTAGATTGCTGTATTTACCATATAATAGGGTTTTTGTCCTATTACTCTGAATTCTTGGCTCCAATGACAACCTCTGATGGTAAATTTCATTATCCAATTATATATAATGCAAAAAAATCAATTTGGTATGAATTTTATATTTGTCATCTTCTAAATTCCATATAAGCCTCTCTGGTTTTATGTTTGAAATCAGGAGAACATTTCCAGACTTTCTTCTCCATGATACAAATTTCTTTTTAGTTTTGCATCATCATTTTCTTCCATTTTTCTTAGACAGCTGAGTCTTTTTTTTGGCATACTGACAGCAACAGACAAGTCATTTGCCATTTAATTCATTTATGCCAGACAAGGAAACCACAAACCAGCACCTCCGCAAAGCATATTTCCTGACATCCTCTTTTGTCTAGAGAATTATTATTGAAACTTACAAGTATGTAATGTAGCATTTGTGCCTCATATAGTCATACTGCTTTATACTTCAAAAACCCCATTAGCAAAACACTTCTATAAATTATTCCTTACTAATGTCACCTTTTGGAACCATGCAATACAGCAGTTATATGGGTCTGGCAGAGATCAGATTTTATGTGAAGTCAAATTGAATGGTGTTTCTGTATTCTCCAGAGCAACCTCATCACAGAGGTAACTGTAACAGTTTCTTACAGCAGATATCTCCATACCATTAGAAGATGAGATAAATAAATTCCTGAAATCCCTTGACAGAATGACCCTTTGTTTGGCTGTTCTACGTAGATTTCCTAAGCTGAGAGATTCCAAATGTTGCTCTTTTTTTTTTTTTTTATTTTCCAGAAGCAACAGAAGTCAGAGGTTTGAGATCCATAGTCCAGGAATTCTGCTGAGTTGGCAAAGTGAGCTCTCCTACGTGCCTCAGCTGGATATAAGAAATCATAGTGCTGATAGGAATTCCCGAGTATGAGGAACATGTTACCTGTGCTGACACCCAGTCTCTGACAAAACAAAGTTATCCTGGGGCAGGGATGCAACTTTGCTGGACAATATGAACTAAACAACTGAGGGTTCCTTATATTTTCTTAATCTGAACACTGGGAAGTTATTTATGAAAATCCATTGGCTTTTTGGGGTGTCACACAACTTCTTCTGAACTTGTGAAACTGAAAGCAGGTTTCAAGTTAAGGGAGGGAAGGACAGAGGTCAAGAGCCACATGGCAGACACAGCAGTTGAACCTCATAAATCAGTAACAAAGCCCAAGCACTCTGGTATTTGTAAAACATCAGCTCTTCTCACAGGGCCAATAGAGGTAAAAACTTAAGTTGGAGATAGAAGTAACCTCTGTATCCTTCTGGATTCCTGCACAGCAGTGCTCCCTCCTTGCTGCAGCTGGGGTGGTCACACTTCTCAAAGTAACAAACACAACATTTTAACAGTTGCTTCAGTAAAAGATTTTCACCACCCCAGTGGTTTGCAGTTCAATTTTCATGTGAAGATTTTTTATGTTAAAGGACCAAGGCTTTGGGAATAAAGGCGATAACCTCCTGTCTGCTATCAAGAAAGTAACTTCTATTGCTAAACAAAAGGTACACTTAGCATTCAACTGAGGCAACATAAGTAGGAAAGAAAAACTCTTACCCAACCAAACCTTACCTCAACCAAAACTTGCTGGAATTCAGGAGGAATTGAGCTTGTATCTTCTGCTTCTGGATCTAGTAGTTAAATAAGACCATCTCCTGTAGTCTTTTTAAGATAAAATAGTATGCCAAGAGGAGCATTTTTTACTTTTATGATACACATTTTCTTGTGTATGCTGCTTATGATTGGCACAATTTTAAGTTTAAATTGGAAATGTAGCAATTGAGCATACGTGATTTACAACATCAAACCCTGCTTATGAGACTAAGGATAGCAGACACTTCATGTCTCGCCTGCCATGCTTTGCTTTGCACTGCAGATTTGTCTTGAAGCATAGGGATGCAGGTCTTTCCATGTGAAACACAACTGCAGGATGCACTTCAGCAACTAAAGAGCATTCAGTTAATAGGACCAACTTAGTGCTAGTCTGAGACCAAATTCCAAAATACAACATAGATAAGGCAAGCCTTTTGCAAATGCTGTGTCCCAGAACCTCGGGCTATAAGATTTGGATTAACTTTGCAAGACATATTCAAGTAAGACAAAACACGTTAGGCAGGTAGTTTTACATGCTAGGCAGTACATCTAAACAGAACTAAAATGAAATCTTATCTTCTTCCATCACAAGGTAATAAATTTAATTTCACACTGAGAGAAGGCTCCTCTATTCAGTAGCAGTCAGTCTAAAACCCATTTCTAAACCCCGTTTCTAGACCCTTGCCTAGAGTTTGGAAAAGTGAGTTAGGCATACGACGTTAAAACATCTTCAAAAGAGAGCACAAACCTCCAGCCTTGTTTCCAAACACGAGCTCGCAGAGTCAGAGATACAAGTTCAGTGTCCAGTGAACCCAAGAGAGAGTTCATTTCCACGTTCTCCACAGAAGAGTGCTGAGACTGCCTGGCTCCCAGACAGGAGTAGGAAGGGGCAGAAGAGAACATGAGGCTACTAGAGGCCAAAGAGAAGGTAATCCCAAATTCTGCTCCCAAGACAATCTTCATTTCTGCAACCATGTGTTACTTTAATATTACAAATGCATAAATCAAATTCAGAAACCTCTGGAATCTACAAGTTAAATAAGGTAGTACTCAGTAAAATTAATATGAAGATGTTCTGGGATCCAGAAACTCATCTTACCCTAGATTCCCAGTTAAGGATACATAAGGAGATGCTTCTGACAGCAGAAATTTCCTTCCTTTAGCAGACAAAAACATATTCAAATTTGTCAGTTGAAACTGTTAATGCATTTTCTTAGTAAGATCCTGATGGTTGGAGGTCTTGTCAATTGTGTCTGGGGCAGGCAGCACATCCTGCTCATGGCAAAAGAGCATTGTGCTTTTGAGACAGAAACAGCACCATGCAACACAGACGTGGTGTTCCTCAAGGAACCGAACTCCACAGTGTGCATCCTGACTTACCACGTGAACAGGCTCTGGTGAGGCTAAATATTGCCATGGCTGCCTGGTGCACAGGGCCAAGAAGGGAGGGGTTAAACAGCTCCCAAGCAAAATGGTCACAATCATAAGGATCCCTCTGCTTGTCCATTAGAGACACCACAGGACCCTACAGAGCAATTTATGTAAAGCAAACAAGCTCCAAACATTGTGTTTGCCAAAGGCTGGCCTGCCACTTCTGTCATGTCAGGGAGTTCAGGCAATGCCAAGAACAGTTCTGTGGTAATGAGGCAGTGTTAGTCAGGCTCTTCGGGAAAGCCAGAGGAGGCAACACCTACCACTTCCTCACCACCCCTGTACTTGATGGGCTCTGGACAATTTGCTACCAGATAGAAATATCAATGCTTATTAACCCTGCTGATTTAGAGGAATTAAGTAGGAGCTGCGGTGACGCATTTCCTGTCGTTTGAGTTTTATAATTGTGTTCTCTTATTAAAGCACATTTTTAGGGTAAATGCTGTTATTTTTGTCTCCATGCAGAAGGCATTGCATTGTACTTAATGAGGAAAATGAGGTTTGGAACAGAGTTAACCACAGCACAAAAAAATCAGAAAAATTAGTGGGGAAAGTTACATAAACAGAAAGGGAAGCATTGCTCTCCATGGTAATCAGTGCTTATTTCAACTACTGATTTGTTTACAGTGTGTGCAGAGAAGAAGTAGAAATGAAACGAAAATTCTTGTATGCAACTCCTTGCAGACAGGAGCCAAGTACTACAGTAACTTTTCCTCTCTCTCTTTAGGGGGAAGTCTTTTCTGCAACATTGTGCCCACCTGCAGAAGAACACCAAGAATAAATCAGACACACTAAAAACAGCTTTAATGTGTGCCGAGGATGGAAATTGGAGGCAATTGCAACCAGTTTTGGTCTGTTAAAGGACACATTCAGCTAATTACCTGATCATTTTTTGCTTGGCAGCACCACTAACTCTGTGCATGAGATCATGCTGATCACTTAGTATTGAGTAATACTAAGAAAGATGTGGGGTTACACTGAACATTTTCCTTTATTTCTGCACTTTTCTACAGGGATGGCGATGCAGAAGTCCATAAAGCACTCACATAACATCCTGGTCACATTCCCAGTACAGAAATGTGGACCAAACTGTGCAGGATTGCAGAGACCACATCTTTTATCTTTCCCACCTAAAATGTCATAGCATTTAATACACTCTTTGCAAACTCAGAATACATCTTTCACCAACTTAGCAGTACTTGTGAGTAACCAGCACTTCAGCAAATTAGATACCAGTGTTCCAAAACAGGTCCTCACCGTCACACACAAGAAACACAGCTTAAAGATTTAATCAGCAAAATGAACAGTAGGTGGATGAAAAAAAAGGGTCAACCAGCAATAATTATTTAATGATGCTTTTATTTTACAGGATACAAATTTCTTTTCTTTTTAAGTACTCAACATGAATTAAAGTGCTTAATTTTTACAGTTCTCCACCCACCTTAGGATCAAATATACATATATTACAGAAAATATGTACAATATCTTCAACTTTTTTACATTCATATATTTCTTAACCATAAAAATGACGACTTACATTTGCACAACTTACAATGGCATTTGTATTTCACCTTTTTAATTTTATTCACTTTATTGCAAAACCAGAACAAATTTACACCTCTTCCAATTATTTTTTAAAGAAATGTTTTTGCAATTAAAATCAGAAATGCTTCCATAATTAAGGGAAATTAACATGTATAGCCTGTAATTCTGATGTCAAACATTACAGCTGATACAGCTCCCACTAAAATTAATGCATTAATCTGCCTTGAGGGCTGCAGAATAGAAAGTACACTGGTAGAAAAAACAATATTTCTATTGCAAACTGTTCTCTACATGCAACAAATTTAGCTTAAAAATACCAGGGCACATAGATGCAAAAATGCTTTCATAGAGTTCCCTCTTTTCTGAATGTTTCCACTATAAATATTTAATGAATCTACGAGGACGAACTATAAACAGAAGTAGGTTGGTGTTATGCAGCGGCTGAAAACACGTTTTATTCAAAGAAATCTGCTTGAGGATTTTGAGAAAAAACACGTGCTACATTCACTTGTGCTAGGAAGAGGAAGGGGTGAAACAAAATGCCACAGTTGATTCTGGGAAGAAATTTAATCACAAGCTTTCAAAGAAAGCTGATTGAAATGCCTCACTGGAATTAGCCTGTTTGTGGGAGCTTTTGTGTTTGTTTTGATAGGCTGAAATAGTAAACATGCTACAATAGCAGATGTACCTCCATCTTTTTCCTTTTTCTGGAAAGCATACTCAACACAGTCATTATACATTCTATTTTGAATACAGCACAGTGTAATTTTTTGATTGTAAAATACTGCTTGAAAACACGTCATCTGAATAATAGTCTCAAATATATAAATACACATATATACATATACACACATACATATGCATATGTGTATATACACACACATATGTAATCATTAAATTAATGTTATGTTCTGTTAAAGGAAAAGGATTTAGGAAACAATCTGACTAGCAGATTAAAACTCCTATCTGAGGAACATACTTATTACAGTCCCGTGGGTCAGAACCAGCTAGATAAATTCCTCACACCAACACAGCCACCCACAGACTAGAGAAAAAAACATTAACCTCATGTATTTCATTTCAGATTTCAAATAACAGTAGACCACAGAGACTAAGAATGATGTCCATTTCACCAATGGATTCATCTTAAGGATAGTCAGTTCTGCCACAAAATTATTTCTCTCAATCATTTACTTTTGGATATATGTTTCCAGCTGTTTACGTTCACCCCTACATCAATTACCTCCAGCTGAAACCCATCTGAAGTTCACCTGAGCTCTGTGAGTCCAGATGAGAACATGGTATCTCAGCAGCTCCCAAACTGGTGGAAGTTTCATCTTCCACAAGTGTCCTGATATAACGTAAGGCAGATTCCACATGAATTTAAATCACTGAAGGTATAATAGCTCCAGCAGGCCTGTGCTACTTTATAGCAGCTATATGGAGAAAGACCTTTTGTTATTGCTTAGGATTAGTTCTACATGGAATGTTTATTTCTTTACTGAAAGTCTTTCCTTCAGTATAAGAAATAACTACCATCTGTTAATTTTATTTAATCTTTCCTTGCAATGAAAAGCTGATGATTTTTTATACTAGCTATGTGGTGATGAACCCAAACAACCTGTCAAGTGTTTCCACATCTTTCCCACTGTTTTTTTAATATATGTATTTTTTTTTCCTTATGACTCCACTTGGAAATCTCTAGAGCATATATAATCTCACTTAAATTTTACTTAGGTGGTAGTGTATTTACTCTGTATTAAATCAGTGCCTTGCCTTCATCCATAATTTAAAAACATGGAGAATAAAAATCCTCTTTTCTATGAAAGGGAGTTAGAATCTTTGAGGAGATTTTTAAAGCACTTTGAGATGGTTTTGCATAAAAAGGTGCTACTATATACACATGCAATTAAAGTGGTTTAATATTCTACTCCAAATAGAAGAGAATGTTTTATACTCTCAATATCTTGCACATATAAGTTAAATACACTTTGGAATAAACAAAACTATTCAGCGTAAAGGGATTTGAAAATACTACATAATACAGGTTTTATAGCAGCTCTTCAACAAAGCAGGAGTACCTGATACCAAAAGAGAATTTTTGGAGGGTCTGGAGGAATGGTGCAGACATGCAGATATCATGATACACTATTTTCCCATGGTAGGGGGAAAAAGAAGCAATTTCAAAAAATATATTACTATGATCCAAAAATATTAATGATAAAATTAAGTCTTGTTCTGGTTGAATAGAGATAAAACCACTAAAATAGCTTTTGATCTGCTTTAAAACGCACAGAAGACAATCACTTTTAAAGTGAGAAACAAGCATTTCTTGAACACAAGAGTTGCAAAACTTAAATAATTTAGCAGAGCCATTCACATGCTTTCATGCATTATGAATGAATGCTTAGTTACAGTTTATTCCTTATACACAGAGCTTTATGCTCCCAAATGTAATGCCTTTTTTCTTTTCCTTGAAGAATTTAAGAACTTAGTTCAAATGGGAACAGCTTCTACGTTGTTAGAATCATGGTTTTGATTTCACTGCTTTGGTCATAGTTCTTAAGCCACAGCAGCTACGACTTTGCTCCTCTGCAGTCATCATTTACAGTTTAAAGTTTGGGATGCCATAGGAGGGCTTGTCCGTGGAGAATGAAGACAACAGGGTGGTTAAATTTAGAAGCAATTTCTCCATCTTCTGATGTTCTTTAATACTGGTAATACATACTTTTCCCACAAAATACACACAACCGTGTATTTGAATGCCAACACATTCTGACTCAGAGGGAACAATTCTAGCCAAGCAATTGATTATGAGAACATGAAATGGGTTTCACTAGGGTAAATAAAATATCCTGTGCTATATAAAACTTAATGGCTGAGAGCAAACATGAGGCTAACATCCAGACAAACAACTCCCCGAGCTAACTTCATTTCAAATTGCTTATGCCCAAATGCAGGGCTTCAACTGGGAGATGCTGCAACCATTCAAGTAGCTTCAGCTACTCAATACCACTCTAACAATAAGGCAGCACAGAAACTGCTACTTCTAATCCCTTAACTGGAGTGGGGCTTCCTACCTGGCTTAGAATTAAGTTTGCAGGAGCTTAGAAAACAGAATGTACTACACAGCACCAAGTTGGGTAGGATGTTGACCTGCTGGAGGGCAGGAAGGCTCTGCAGTGAGATCCAGACAGGCTGGATCAATGAGTCAAGCCAGCTCTGTGAAGTTCAACAAGGCCAAGTGCTGCGTCCTGCATGTGGGTCACAACAACCCCTGCAGCACTACAGGTTTGGGGAAGAAAGGCTGGAAAGCTGCCTGGTGGAAAAGGACCTGGGATTGCTTGGTGACAGCAGCTGAACACGAGCCAGTGTGTGCCCAGGTGGGCAAGAAGGCCAAGGGTGTCCTGGCGTGTGTCAGCAATAGTGTGGCCAGCAGGACCAGGGCAGTGACTGTCCCCCTGTACTTGGCACAGGCGAGGCTGCACCTCAAGTGCCATGTCCAATTCTGGGACATGAAAGACATGACAGGAAGGACATGAAGTGCTGGAGCAGGCCCAGAGAAGGGCAACACAGCTGGTGAAAGGTCTGGAGCACAAGTCCTGTGAGGAGTGGCTGAGGGAGCTGGGGGTGTTTTAGTCTCGAGAAAAGGAGTCTCAGGAGGAACCTTACAACTCTCTACAACTCCCTGAAAGGAGATGATGGCAAGGAGAGGATCGGTCTCTTCTCCTAGGAAACAAGCAGTAGAACATGAGGAAATGGCCTCAAGTTGTTCCAGGCGAGGTTTAGATTGGATTTTACAAAATATTTCATCTCCAAAAAGGAGGTCAAGTATTGGACCAGGCTGCCTAGGGAAAGGGTTGAGTCACCATCCCTGAAAGTGTTTAAAAGATGTGTAGATGTGGCACTTAGGGACATGGTTTGGTGGTGGACCTGGCAGTGCTGGGCAATGGGTGGACCTAGTGATCTAAGAGGCTTTTTCCAACCTAATTAATTCTATGACTACAGTCATGCCATCATAGTTTCAGTATAGCTCAGTCCTTTGTATCTGAGAACTTCTTTAAAGCAACTTCTTCCTTTACACTCAACAACTTGACCATGGGAAACTGTTTTGATACACTGGGATGTGGTAAGACAACTCTCCATATCCCACAATTGCACTTAAGGCTCTTGTAGAAGATATCCACTTTTTGGAGATGGCCACGAAGGAAAGATAACCACTAAGAGTTCTGCTTGCTTACCTGAATATTCCCCCATCCCTTGCCAAGGTATATGCAAGATGTATTAGCTAGGGAGACCTTGGCAAAGATCTGATGGTCCTCACCAACATGAATCAAAACAGGCTTGAGCTGCCCATTGCTGAAGGTAAACACAGCTGCCAGTAGAAGTAACTTAAAATCTCTAAGAGAATTACAGAAGAGCTTGCACATCAGATAAAAGTAATAATGGGGTTATATCCAGAAAAATCTGGACACAGGGAGCACCCAAGGAAGAGAATTCAGAACTGACATGCACCAAGTCAGCTGGAGAGTTAGTACTCTACCACACCATGGCCTGATCGTTACTAACACTGGTGTAAAGCTGTGGAATCTAAAGGCTATGGTAGATCTTGGATCTGTGCAAGTGAGGGCAAAATCCATCCCACTAACATTAAGTTACACGATGTTATGGAGGAATGATTGACACTGCACGCTCACGTATGCTTGACACTACAAACAGATACTAAGCCCTTGCTAAATGCAAAATGAGTTGGGTTTTTTTCCCTATAGTGTTGCAGAAAGAGTAAAGCAGGTGTAGGAGTTCAGTGAATAGTTTGTTTGACAAACTCATTATAAAAAACCAACAATTTAAATCTGTCATCATGTTACTAACAAAATTGAACCTGAGCTCTTCAGCTTGATATTACTTAAAACACAGATTGCAGATTTATTGAGAAGTAAGACTCCTGAATGTTCTTATGACAAGTTGATTGTAGAAGTTATATATTTTCCTTCCTTTAAGGGTTTAAAAAGGAAAGGCAGCAATGATTTTAACTGATAGTCAATCACTACCTCTGAGTTTGCCATATTTCATTCAAAGATATTACAGTAACAGTAAAAATTTTAGGGAGGTCATTTGCCTCTATGTATGAAAACCCTAATAGGAATGGAAGTTCATAAGGAACTTAATATTGTAAAGCCAGTGAGTCCTTATACCCAGAAGCAGAAAACAAATAATGTTAGTTAATAAAATTTCAGATTTGCAAGCTCAGACTTCATACTAAATTTTTATAAAGCAGGCTCCACTTTAAAACAATAATCCTTGAAGATCGTTGTCATAAATAAGCATTACAATACCTAATCTTCTACAAAAATTAAAAAACTTAGGTTCAAAATGTTTTGTTCCAATAACCATAATAGCAAAAATACATGTTCCCAGAAGATTACTAGAATCTGTTGCTTTTCTCAAACCACATACTGCATTTGAGCAACAAACTACTGCACTCTTAAAAGCTAACAGTGATAGGACACTGAAGAAAAGCCACTACTTGTTTAAACACAACTGGAACTCATTTGTCCATTGCATGCCACTTACATTACTGCTAATTTTTTGATGCATAAAAGTATCAAGATCATTAAGTGTCAGCTATTAAAACAAATCACTGAACAGTATTTTTCAATTTAGGACTGTGTTTAATTTCAAATAGAAAACATGCTTTTTCTTTAAAATAAATTATTCACTAATAAGAACCCAGTATCATGAAATCAAAGCAATAATCAAGTATTGTACATTTTTAATACTGTACATATATTATATATAGTTTTCTCATATTTTAGGTATTTATTTCTAGATTGAAAATCATTAGATTGTTTCCTTGATAAATTGAAACCTTAAAAGCCAATATACCTGTGAAAGCAATTTGCATTACTTTAATTAAAAAGATACAAGTGAATACGACATATGAACAGAACTGTGGAACTCAATCTATAAACTACATACATTAAACCAAACTGTCCCTGCATATTTAAGTACAGATCTATTTTGGCAATGTGGAGGTATATCTTTTATCCTGTTGCAAGTCCTAACATGTAAGTAGGAAGCTTCAAATATTTGCATTCTTAATGAAGGTAGCAAATGTTAACTGAAGAGCAACTGGATTTAAAAAAAAAATTGCTTTACAACAAACAAGTAGTACAGTAAAGTTAGTAAGTATTTTTAATAGCATTCACATTTTTTAAAAAAGTCTCTGAAATGGACCTGTACATCACTTTTATTGACAGAACATAAATATAAGAAAAAGATCCCTAAAAAGACCAGAATTTTTTCCCAAACATAAAGTGCCAAGATGTGTATGGTAGTAAGAAGTTTCTTTTTCTTTTTTTTTCCTTTTTTTTTCTTGATTGAGCAAAGAAAGGTTAACACAAAGGTTAACCACAATTTCAATTGAAATCTTTTAAAAATGCCATGTGTTCTTGAGCTTCAGCATTCAGATCTTTTAGAAGATTCAGGCTGCTCTTCTAAATTCACTTGCAGTTCATTTTGACATTCTGGTGTCTCACCTTTGACAGCTAAATGGATAACTTTTAGCCACTTCTGTTTCAGTTCCTCATTGTCTGCAGCAAAGCTGTGCACAGACTTGGACTGGGTCAGTTTGAAGCTGTGGGGGAGGTCAGCACTTTTTGGAGTGTCATCCACTGTATAGCCCAGAAGAGGAATTGTAGCCAGAGCTTTAACATCCTGAAGAGAAGAAGTTCTTTATTAAGAACAGACAACCAATTGCCCATTACCTCTCATTTGCTATACAGGCTGGTGAAAACACTTGGATCTTTCCTCCATTCCCAAGCTATTTGACGTCTCTTCCTCAAATATCAGTGACAATACTTACTAAAATCGTTTCAATTTCCCCTGTACGTACCTGTGGAGCACCGTACATGTAGAGCACAAGGGCCTCCTGTTTGGGTATGACACACCATGCTTTCTGCCAGGGCTTGGACTTCTCCATGTACTGAAGAAAGCTACATATGACGCTATTTCCAGAGACTTCTGCAGATTCAATCTAGGAGATAGTATAAAGCATAAAAAGGAAAATAAAACTTTCCTTCAATACAGACTAAAAACAGAAAGAACAGAAAAGCAGGAAGTTTATCGCCATTCATGTCAGATCTTAGATAGAATCTGCAAAAGAGCTTCAGGAAATACCCAAGAAGGATCATGAAGGACTGGATTTCTGGAGAATATATATATATATATTAAACACATATGATCACAACACATCTTAGCATGTGTAATCTGTTCCTTTTTTCATCAGTAATTCTGGATTATAGACTTCTGTATCACTCCAATTTTCATTCTGCCACCACAGTCAGCCTTTCTCTGCATCTGAGCACCTACAACAACATCTGATTTCCAAAATAACACCATGTTAGGCACTGAAGTGTCACTAACTATCCAACATGACAACTTATCTATTTTGGCAGTCAAAATATTATGACAGAATCAAATTCAAATACATTTCTAAGAATAACATAGTCACACAAGCACTAATCCTAGTGAAAAGATTAGATTAGTTACTTAAAATCTGTAGACAGAGTAACACACTACTCAAGTTAAATAGTGAACCTGAGATGATAAGAAAGAACACAAAATGATTATGTGTTAAAATTTCCATTGATCTTCACTTTTCAGATGCCAAAAGCTGAGGGCAACCTGACAACTTAAAGATCCATTTGATTCACTGATCAAAAACAGCATCTTACTACTCAGACTCTGAAGAGCAACCTTCTCCCCCATTCTCCTCATTTCTATCCCCAGTTCTTTCAGTCTGGGTATGTATTTTCAAGAATTACTGTGGTAGCAGTGGGGTTTTCTATGAAAGCTTAAATGGGGAAGAAGAAAACTGAAAATTTATAAGGAAAGGTCAAATTTTGGCACAGGAGCTGATGTAATTGAAAGAAGCAAACAAGTTCTAAGTTTCATAATTCCCTTACAAAAAATGAAAAGTTGCAAGAAACAAAGCAGTTTTGCAAAGGTGAGTGCTGAAACCCAAATCTATGGAATGGGATGAAATTGAGCCAAATACTTTCCATTTCTCAAAGAGGAAATAAACCCTGCAAGAATGCTATCATTTTTCACCTATTGATGACCCAAAATGATTGCAACTATACACACATAGCATTCTTGAATGGCATACCTCCAAGATGCCCTTCCTCTTCTTTTCTTCACTGTCTGTACAACCAATTATAACATGATAGCAGTCCTTACAGACTTTGTTCAATTTATTGCCATCATATTCCAGATGTGCTTTGTAATCAGAACATTTCCAGCAAACCACCTTAGGAAAAAAAAAATTAAATGTAAGTATTTACAGAGGTTTATTAAACTATAAATAAAAATTAGTATCATTCTATTTTGTAGTATATTTTTTTAATTATACAGAACAAGATAATATCTTTATAACATGCCAAAAATAGCTCACTTGAAAATAATGATTTTTCCAAATTTGTGTCACTACTTCTTAACTAGAAATGCTTCTTCCTACTTACCTGGTGGAAATTTTGTACTTTGCATAAAATCACATTAGGCTTTTAATTATATCTGTAGTTTAAAAGTTAGGTATAGAATCAGAATATAGCACAAGCCATGCTGGCAGTTTCTTCACATGCCAATCTGAAAAGGTACATTTACCAACTGGTTTTGTATGTAACCTCAGAAATGAGGTCAAGTGAATGAATGAAGCCTACAATTGAGATAACCTTGTAACGATAAAAGTCTGATAAAAGCAGAAATAGCTACTTTTTAAACTTGCTAATAAATATTAGCATGTTTAAATGTATATATATACCTATATATAAAATTTACAATTTTAAAATCCAATCATAAATACATGGAAGAAATAAGCCAATATCACACTGATTTTCCCTGATTTTTCTTTTCAGTGTATATATAACTGAAATGCAAGAGAGATCTCAGAGTTGTTTCATTAGAAATGTTTTTCCACAGAGTTCTTCTTTCACATGAAAAATGATGCCCTGAATAAAAAATATGAGTGTAGTTATTTCAAGAAAGAAAGGTGGATAAGTGGGCTTGAACCACTAAAATATCTGAACAAAGCTTTATTGTGGACCAAGGCTTTGCAGTACTAATCTAGATCACCACCTTCAGCTTGTAGCTCTAGGCAATGCTAGTTAAGTATTCCCAATTAGTCACTGCTGGAAAGCCACCACTGCTGGCCTAAATTAACTCCCATGAAAAAGTGTTTTAAAATTAAAGTGCAAGGAGAAGGTGTGGTTTTAACATTAACAGAATTTTAAGACAGAAAGATCTGGGGGAAAACCCTCATATGACAACTGTACAATCAGTAACTCACAGCTTCTGAAAAAATCTCTAGTGTCCTGCAAAGCACAAAAGCAGCGTTACGAATGCAGCAAGACCTCATACCACCTAAAATCATTAGAAAAAAATCACGCAAGACCCCCTGTACCACAAATGTTAAACCCGAGCTTCTACTACCATCTGGTGGAGAAAGGCAGAGCTGCTGGGTGGCAAGAGAAGAAAGCACAGTCAGTATGTTTGCTCTTCTTCTGGTAACTTCTGAAAACTGTCAAGTCATACTGCCACTGTTTGATGGTTGCTCTCAGGTTGGGTATGTTACTGCAGCATCCCACATGGAAAGCAGCAGCAATACTCTCTCACCACCCTCATATTCCCTCCTTCCCTGATGTTTTGCACATGTTCACACAGTTAGACACTGAACCCAGGGGGAACAGCTCCAAGTTAACCTAACGAAAAACTGCAGGGTTTCATGGTCTTCTGTTGAAGAAGAGACAGCCAGCGCTGCCCAAAATAATGCTGGATTATGCCAGATTAGTATGGTCTTGAAACTCTTCCTATTAGTAGAGGTCTCTCAAAACTAACAGTATACTATGTGTAGGGCCTTGGGACATTTTACACAAATGTACACTGCTCCTAATGGCCTCCAAATTCACCATGCCACCTAAAGCAGGCACAGGATCCTTGGTGGTGTCCAGAGCTGCTTCTTTCAGCTACAAGGGCAGCAACAAACTCCACAGCACTGGAACGGGCTGCCCAGAGAAGCTGTGGATGCCCCATCCCTGGAGGTGCTCGAGGCCAGGGTGGATGTGACTCTGAGCAACTTGGTCTAGGGGAAGGTGTCCCTGCTCACAGCAGCGGGGTTGGGACTAGATGATGTTCAAGGTCCCTTCCAACCCAAGCTCTTCTATGATTCTATGACACCAAGGAGCCATGAGAAGTCAAGCAGGTGCTTGGAGACATTCCCAGGCCTGCTGAGCAGCTACAGGCACTGGGGTTTGCACTTACATGTCCACATGCTCGGCAGTGGTGCCTCCTCCTTGTCAGTGCATTGAAGGGTTCCTTGCATTTCATGCACATGGTTACTTCGTTGTCCCGGATCCACCTCGGCGCTCTCTTCCCAAGCTCAGCATTCTGAATGGGAGGCAGGAGGAGGACAAAAGAATAAAAAAAGCTAGTAAAAAGTTGCACAGTACTTGAAATAGGGAAAATAATTATTCTCTTCCTCTAGGAAGGAAATTACAAAACATAGCTCAAGATGCATTTTGAAATCTATAAAGAAATAACAAAGAACCCAGTCAAAAATAATGATGAATCACTGAAAGAGTGCTCTGTTACACGTTTCAAGAAAGAAAGAGGCTGGTTTACAAGATTTGGCATTATGAAGAAAAACAATTACCAACAAGATGACTGCTTTTTAATTACTCTACTGTAAGAATGATGAGCTTGAAAACAAAGTTTCTGCCAAACTTCTTCCACTTACTGAAGAACACAATGGGTATTAAGAAGGTTACAAAGGAATAACAGCAGCTTACAGAGACTTCAACAGGCATGTCTTCATATTCTTTAGCAATAGCATTTCTGAAAGTTTCATTCCTCTGCTGAAAAGCTTCAATAGTACTCTGAAGTGCCTAAGGGAACAGTGAAGAAATTCTTCAGACAGGGTAAAATTTAAAACAGGCTCTGCATTCTGACCACTTACTGATCAGCAGAGAGAAGGTACAGACAGAAAACAGGAATATTACTTTTCTGATTGCTTCAGTGAAAAATTGTTTAGAAAATAAAGAGTGTAGATGAATTTACCTTTATCCATTCTTCTTTATCCTGTTCAGAACTAAAAGAAATATTTGACACATTAGTTTGAGACTAGTTCGGGAAACATTATCCCACTATCAACAACTTCTTGCAAAAGCTAAGTAATTCTGCAGTAACTCTCAAGAATTTAAACAATACTAATTGTTAATTGTCCAACTTAAAAAAAAAAAACAAACAAACCACCACAAAAAACAAACAACAACTAAACCAAACCAGAAGACAGAAGTTAGAAACATGAGAATTAACAGTTCAGTGTATCTGGCTCTCCAAAAGTGGCCTCCTCCTTGGATAGTGTGTTGGGAAAAAAACCCTGCCACACCATGTAATACCGGTCCTACAAAATTTAATTTTTCTGTGGGTTGCTCTGAAGGATGCAAAAGAGAACCTTTACAATATCTTGATTAAAACAGCTCCCCACGTGTTGTTTTGCAGTATTAGCAAAACTTTTAAGCAAGCAGAATCCTAAACAACTGTTTGCTCTTCCCACATACCATCTGCACATGAGGAAGAAGAAACCTGTCCAAGCAGTCAAAAATCATTCTTCCTACCTGCTTACAGTAAAACCCAAAAGCTGAGCTGTTAAGCATAGTACCATAGTTTGGAAGTAACCTTCCAAAGAAATAATCTACCAGCTGTTTAAAAACAGTAATTGAAAATGTACTCCACTAGAATTCTGAAAAATAAATATAAGCCTACTAATACAGAATACCCCAAGAGTAAATGACAAATTATTACAGTGTAAATACAAGCTCATGAATTAAGGATGTTAAGGCACAGGGTACATACACTGCTCATACATTAATACAGATTTTTCGAATATAATTGAATAACAGCTTGTTGGTACTTACTCCTTCATAATTTTGTACAGACTTTAATGCATTCTAACAATGATCACAAAGCTAAACAAAAGATGAAAATCTGTGCTTCTCACACTTAATAAATAATAAACTAAGAAACTAAAATAAACTAATGCAATAAACTTTCTCCTACTGGTAATGTAGGAAAGTTAACAACATAGTTTGTTGTATCAATTTTCTTCACTCTAAAACATGCCTCAGAAATGGTATCGAAAGATGCCACCTTTCACCACTGAAATGGGTACATGGCATAACAATTTGCATAATACTTAGCAAGATACCATACAGTAATTTACAGATGTGACTGATAGCCAAGAATACGCCCCAGAAGTCTTGCAGATCTTAGTGGAAAGCTTTTCTTGTGTCATTTTTCAAAGTATATATTTAATTTCAAATTGAATTAAAGTGTAGGTAAATAGCTTTTATCTTTGCATATGTACTGCTGTAACTCTCATTGAATATTACAGGTTTTCCATAAAGGAAAGTAGCTTGCAAGTCCATTGGCTAGCAAGGTATGGTTTGTCCCCAAACACATGGTGCCAACACAGAACTGGACCCACCATGGACATTTTCCTGCTTATTTAATCCTCCCCTCTCTGCAATGAAATCCCGACTGCTAAGAATGGGATTTTTAAGCAGGCCCAAAGGGAGAGGAGGAGCATCTCACTTTATTTGAGTCTAGACAGGGAAGATTTAGTCTAGGCAATGAAAAAAGGGGAAGGTAACTCAGCAGAAGGAGGATACAAGGACTAATAAGGAAAGCAGAAAAAGTGCCAGTCACAAGAGTTCAGCTGGAGGAAAAGGACCCAAGAACTGAAAGGAGAGCTTGCCTTCCAGGAAGAGGTTGATACTTGGGACCAGAAGAAAACAAGTAAGTGGGAAATGGGCCTGAGGAACAGAGGAAAGCAGATGCCCACCTACTGCTTCAGAAAACTCTGCTCTGTAGAGATAAACCCACTGTGGGGGAGAGCTTTGCTGGCTGGACCTGCCCTGAAGTGAACAGACTCATTGGTACCAAGGCAGCTTAGATCCCAGAGGCACCTCTGTCCTAAACACACTCAGTGTCCTGAAACACTTCAGTCAGACAGGCTGCCTTGGCACTGCTCTCAATTTCCCAGCCAGCCCATTCCCAGCTATCTCGGGCATTTCTGCAAAGTTAGGCAATGTGCTATGCATCCTAGATGCATCTTCTACTCAGAGAGATTCTTGGACTGACAATTTATGATTTTTTGGCAGCTTAGGCTATTTTCAAAGCACCAATATTACGATGAAATCCACTGCATCTTTCTTCAAATATGTTAATCCACTCTTCTGTGTGTATATATTTGATCTCAAGAAACTGGCTAAAAAGACTGCTTACCTGGCCTGCAACTCCAGTGTCCGCTCCTTTCCAGACACTTGGAAGGTGTGTGGATATTCTTCATTATGAGTTTCTATAATCTTCATGCCATCTATGCCAACTCTGGTTCGAACTGAGAACTTTGATCCTACCAGGCTGAATTTGGGGACGCAGTAGAGCAACATATTGTTAAACTGGGGAAAAAAATAAACACGTGGTTTTGCACTAAGAAAAACACAGATAAAGCCACAGTTTGCCCACTGAGAACTGGACAATATCACAAAGCTAGACTTGGTGGGTGAGAAAGCAGGTTCTTTCTTGATCAGTTGATACATAAGAAGACCAAAGCTCTAATGCAAGACAACTTCTCTTTCTTATTTCTTTAGAAATAGGATTCAAGGACAGCTTCAGTGAATGTAAGAAGAGTTGTTCTGTATATGCAGCAGTCTTCATAGCATTTATTATCAAACTATACTCACACTAGACATTTTCTACCAGTGTAAAGCTTATTAACAAAACCCCCATTCTTATGCCCCAATTCTGCAAAACCTACTGTAAACTGCAGAATAAGGACTCTTTCCTTCAGTGCATACATTTATATTTCTCCTGTACCAAAGTAATTTGGTTTTGCACAAGTTGTAACTAATGTTATTTGAAGACATTATTTGTCTTTTCTCCAAGACAAAAGAACATTTCTTAAAGTTTTTATTCCCTGAAACCCTCCATATTACAGGGAGAAAAAACAGTACATGAGCAGGACAAAGATATATTCCTTTATTAAAGTTAAAACTTTAAATAATGTCTAAATGTCTAAAGCCCCAGCCTAGAAGCAGTTATTAAATCAGATATAAAGTGTTTAATTTTCTCGCAGTTTTTCCCCTCTCATTTTTCTCAAAATTAATTATTAAAAAGAAAAACTCACTTCAGTTAAATCCTATTTCATAGAAATCCTGACTAGACTATTGCCTAGTCTGTACCACAGACACAGCACATTTGAGCTTGTCACCTCTCATATGAAGGGAACATCATTTAAATCACCAGTTTAGCTCCAATTGAGGTCTTACTATTCAATGATTTCTCCTTTTGTTTGAAACACAGACAAGCAGCAGCTGTGCCTCAACATCCCATCACTACTCTATATTAACCGGAAGATGGGCCATGCCAGAGGCCCGTGAACAAAAATGTATCACAAATTTTCAACGCATGGGAAGCAACAAACTACACCAAACCTTTTCCAAGGGAGTTGTAAGGGAACTGTACTTCTGAAATACAGCCCTTTTTTCTAAAGGGCTGTACTTTTGAATTCCAGCTGAGAGGATAACCTGCAACAATAAAAAGCTCCCACAGAACCACGAGACTTACTTACTGGGACCTCAACACTCAATCTATCAGGACAAAGATCCTAAGCTTTTACATTTCAGTCGAACGAGAATTTCAAAGTTCTCATGCTCTAGGGCCTGCATCTGTAATGAGCAGCCACCACACTCACCAGGAACAGATACCGCTCCTGAGCGGACGTGTTGCGAGCCGCGAGTTTAAGGATCTGTCCTTCTTTTATCAGCTCATTTGAAGGGTTCACGATGTCTTCCTCTTCTCCCAGCATCTCGTATATCTCTAACAACTTCTTCAGATTCTCCTTTACAGTGAAAATATAGTTATAAAACGTATTAATTGAAAGCACAAATCTTTATGCATGTTTAAATTAAATGATGGGAGCATGCATAAATCTGGGGACTCTTAGCTTTGAAAAACATATTTATGCCCAGTATGCAGGGTCTGACTGATTAACTTAATTGATAAAGAAAGAAGTACTTTTACGAATGTTATATCCTTGGTAATTTCTAAAATGCAGTTGTTTATACAGTCTGCATTATTTCTTGCCCAAAACAACTCACATTTCAGTTAAGATCCTATCATCCCAGCCCAATCTGGCAAAGAAACAGCCACTGCTCTTCACAAACATTACCCTGCACTGACAGAAACAGATGAAACAAGGTTAAGAGTTCAGTGCAGTTTCAGTGATTTGAGCCAGGAGAAGAACTGAGTCTGTCTCATTTTCCACTTGAGAGAATTAGCTGCAATGACAGATTTTGTCTATCGTTTCCAGGAGCTGTAGGAACATTAAGTAGGAACAATCATTTTGACCCAAGAAACCAGTTCTTGCCATTTTAGGGGAGATTTGCAATTCACTCTCCTAGCTTCACCAAATACTGAAATATAATATATTGAAGAGTGATCAGGAAAATAAGGATCATTTACCATCTTTCTTATTGCACTATTCGAGTGACTTGCTGCAGTGGATATTATTTCCAGGGATTCTAGACAGAAGAAGAAGAAAATAAGTAAAACAAAAAAGTTGCACTTTTACGTATTTATAAATTACATAGGGGAAAAAAGGGGGGTAATTCCACAAAGTTTGTTGCTTTTATGTAAATTATGATGTACAATAAATTTCTTCAGTTAGCAATAAAAAGAAAACAAGATAAAGTGGAAAGCATAAAAAAAGTCAGCTACCAAACAGAAATTATAATCTGGAAAGATCAGAAGAGAATTATAGCAAATTACTCTAGCACTTCTGCACTTAGAATCACATTTTTCTGTGACAAGAACAGTCATGGTTCCCTCCCTCCTTTTCTCAAGGTCATTCAGAAAGTCAATCTATATTTTCCAGTTGAAACAGCTCATCTTACAAGTGTTTACTGTAATGGTACTAAAATTGAAATATTTAAAAGAATTATCTGGCAAGTGATTTTGAACAATCCATGCAAATATCTTGAACTGTTCTTGTGTAAATGCAGATAGGAAGAAATTTAAAAGTGGGCTGTGCTTTTTCCCTGCAGCAGCTTAAAAATACAAGGAATCTAACTTCACTTTTTTACAAATAACAGTCACACATTCCAAACGTGCACAAAGCAAACCAAAATGCCAACAAAACAAAACAAAACAAAAAAAAAAAGAAAAGCCACCACAAGCCCTGATCATCTGCAAAGCAAACAAATCAAAACCTGTGTGCTATTTCAAAACTAAAGCAAAACTTATGTGCTCCAAGAGAATACTAAAGGCTTTATTGTTTTTAAATTAACTTCAATTCAAACAGGTTTTTTTTCCAAGAATCTTATGATTCCACTGAAGAAATTCTATCATTCTTTTCATGGGTAATTCTTCACTTGATCTTTCCTGAAAATGTCTTTCATTTACACTATCCTCTTACTAATATCTTATTACAGCTCCTTTAATGGCCTGAAGATATTTACTTTCAGCATCTTTCCAGTCTAGGGAATCCTGAGGCAATTTCCTTAGGTAGTCCTTTAGAAGCATCTCGTAGCGTGGAATGCGTTGGACTGGTTCTAGCATGTGATGTTGCAATGTCAAATTTCCACACACTTTTTCCTTCTAAAAAATTGTAAACATATTTCAATGAAGCAGGCAAGAATGTCATTACACTATCGTGAAATAAAAGTTATGACTGATGAAACATAAACAATGTATTTTGAAACGTGCATGATACACCCTCTGAAAGAAAACAGAACTGTTTTACCGAACCAAATAATTAGAAAATCTTCCAAAAAAAAAGCTGTAAAAACTTTTCTAAGTATTTGACAGTCTTACCAAAAAGTCTTATCAAAAAAAATCTTTTAAACTCCAGTGTATTTTAAATTAGGTTTGTAAAAACAGACAAGAGAAATACTTCTGAATTAATAAGAACAGTTCATGATCACATATTCTAAACAATCACCTAAACGGGCTACAAAGGTATATTTTATCTATCTGAGGAGGGAATGCTTTCTTCGAGTTTCATTTAAAATGTCAACTCCCTCAGCAGTGTCCCTCCCTCAAATTTTAAGATGTATATTCATTTCCATAGTCTTAGAAGCAATTAATTAGAAAAAAAAATTACATTAAAACACACGTTGTTTTTTCCCTGGCTTACAACCACAAGACCCCGCAGGACAGTAAAATTTAAGTAGAAATACTTTATCCTATTTCTAAGTGCTCAGAGTGCAGTAGGACACACACCTGCCGATTCCCAGAGACACCCGCAGGGAGCACCAGAGGGTGTGAAACGAGCCTTTGGAAAGGACTGGCATCCTTGGCTCTGCAGCTTTCTGTGCTCAGCATTACTGTGAGCAGACACAATATTTAAGGATGCAGTGCAGGGATCCAGAGTTGCACTGCCATGTCACTTTATCCTACAATGGTATTTACTTCTGGTATTTACAACAAAATGCACTATTTTTTTTAGTCTTTAGATGTTTCAGCCTTTACAATTTGCTCCTCTATTTTGCAAGAGAAAAATCTGGATTTTTGTGGGTGGGTTGTGCACACACGCAGGAAGGAGAAGGGAAAAACGCAGTGTGAACTGGATAAAAACAACAACCGTAATTCTAAGGGATTTGGTATTTAATTTTCTCTTTAATCCTTTTTTCATCCACAAACCCACGTATTTTTATATATTACTTGTATTACTTGAGGATCTACATTATTCTCCCCATTACCTGAATGTCTTGAATAATGAATTTGAACTGAGGTGACCGTTCAGTCCATGTTTTCACCAATTCCATTGCATTATCAAAATTCTTCACATACTCTCCATACATCTTGAGGAAAGGAGCCAACTTTTGCAGAATATCTCCAATCCTAGGGGTGGTAGTCCTGCAAAGTAAGAGGGTGGAATCTCAGAGCAAACAGGAAAGAAAAAAGTCACACAAGGTTATAAAAGGTTTCAAGTGTTTAATAGAGAGTCCTTCTGTTTGGGATCACCTCATATGGAGTTCCAACATAACCATTAAATCTGAATTCACACAGAAAGAGTGTTTGCATCCCCTTTGATGATGTATAAGCACTACACTACACTAGTCCTCTACATAACTACAGGTTGTGTAGAGGACTAAAATAAGAAAAGCTAGAAATTGAAGACTTTAAAGATTTTATTTACAAAACATGGCCTAATTTATTTTATCTGCTGTTCCTTAAAACTACATTATCTTCTTCTGACCATAATTTAACCCTTAAAATATTTAACCTGTGGTTTGGTTTGAGGGCTAAACCCATACTGTACATCTTCCCCTCTATGCCTTGTATAAACATATGTATTTATAATTTTTTAAAAAATTACTATTTATCTAAAGAAGCATATGAAGGAAAGATTATCCCTTGGACTCCAGTCTTTTGTGAGAACTTTCCCACATTTTTCCCAATTCCTGATGGTATCTTCAGATAAAACAGAATAGTAAAGTAATGGATGGAGAGGCTGAGAGAAGCTGCACTCCCAGTGTACACAAAGAATGTGGAGCAGCACACAGGCATCTCCAAGAACTACAACAGGAAGCACATTTCATGTCTCATTTTCAAGGACAGACTCAGAAACTCAGTATCTCTGGGTTTCTGAAAGCCTGAAATCAGTGTTATCACAGCAGTCTAAAGTGGAGAAATCTACTGCAATTACTTCTACAGTCCACTTCAACACAACATTTCTCCGAGAGAAAGGCTGTGCAGAACAGAAAAGTTATACTTGAATAGTGAATATTGCAGGACTGTCAAGAACTGGCCCAGCTCCAGCTGCGTCTTTGAGGGGGAGAGTGTTCCTGTGTAACAGCCGGCAGACGACTGTGCTGCTGGCACTGGCTGGCAATGAGGGGACAAGGCAGGGTGGGAAGCTGGTCTCTGCAATCATGCTGTGTTCTTACATTATTCCCAAGTATCTGCTACTGGTTATCCTTGGCTGCAGAAGACTCAGGTTATTGTATCTAATTACTTTGTTTGACAGTCTAGTGAAAGGTATCCCTGCCCATGGAAGGGGAGTTGCAATTAGATGATCTTTAAGGTCTGTTCCAAGCCAAACCATTCTGTGATTCTATGGCATGGAATCACTGTTATGCTCTGTTATGCTCTGTAACACACTTCTCATGGGAAATATATTGCAACAAGGCTGTTTCCAGTGTTTTCAAGCCATATGTTGTAAGAGAGATTCAGCTCCAGCTGTTGCTCAACTCATTCAAAATGCAGCTACCAGACAATTTCATTTTCACTTGGTAAGTTTAGATTCCCACTGCCTTTTCTTCCAAAAAAGAAGAATTTGCTTTTGATCTGCTTTCCCAGTTGCAAAATTACGTATTTTTACTCTAAGTTTTCAATTCAAACCACAACTCAAGGAAAGAGTCAGAAATTTTTATGCAGCTTTTTTGTTGGAAGATAAAGAATAATAGAAGCACGTAAACCTACCCACAGAACATACTTAATTTCTTGTGTCTAATGAGAGGAACTGCTGAGAAAAGACTGTATCTGGCAGAAGCTATTGAGCCAGACAATTTCAGAGACCAGTGATGGGGAGAGAAAACTACCCCAGATTTTTCTTTCAGCAATGATCAAAAAGAGTTGTCTTCAATTGCACCCTTTTTTGTAACTCCTCCCAAAAGCACAGTGTTTTAAGGACATTTAAACAGGCTGTCTGAGATACAGCACAAAGGCTGTTTTCAAGCAATGTGGAGAAGATACTATCCTTGTGATGCCATTTATTAGCTCTGCACCAAGAGTCAAAGCTTATCTACAAAAGCACTTTTCAGCCTTTGAAGCTATATAATTATACACACAATAGTAGTGAGCAGTTTAGCATTTTGCAAATATGTAAAGTAAGGCAACCCATCTTCTTTGCTCCATAAAGTATCTAGAGCAGAATTTTAAGATTACATCGTGAATTTCATTTCAAATTATACAGCGCCAACATAATGTAGTGTGAACTGTTTTTTAAACATCTAAACTCCACTTCTCACAAACATGCACTCTATTGTAATCCAGGCATTCATATTTCCTATCAGATTTTTTCAACTTTTGTTAAAAGAAACAGGTAGCTTTACCTTATTCAAGTCACTCTGCTGGGAACTTAAGGTGTAAGCTTTCTTATATTTCACAATGCTTACATTTTATTGACTTTCTTGCATTATAGACTACACAAAGGTACCATGTGTTTGTGCATGGTAAGTATTCCATTTTAAAGAATCGTCACTTAAAGGGGAATCATCTTACAGTCAGAAGATACATAGCTGCTGTCTAAAGCACCACTGTATGGTCTCAGATTTTCATATATGACACCTGTCATATATAAACATCATGGCTAATCTTTTGCATAATTATTTTGCCCTACCTGTGACGAGGATTAAGTTCATATATTATGTTAATCACATGTTTGTTAATTGTTGGTTATTAATTGCACAGTTATTAATTGGTTAAAGTATNAACACCAAAAAAGCATTTTTTTCTCATTTATGGTGTGTTTTTTGACAATAAAGAAGTTGTATGATAGTGTAACTGGAAATTATGTATGCAGAAACACTTGAATACCTCATAATAAATTCTAGAAAACATAGAATATAGGAGCCAAACAAGTGCTGAGGTGAAACAACTGGATGAAACTGTATTTGTAATTTCTTTTTAAATGAGGTTATCCTTTATCCCAAAGAAGGTAGGGAAGCAGCAATGTTTTGAGACCTTTCCTTTTCTTTTCAATTACATAGAAGAGACCAAAAATGCATGGCTATGTTTTAATATATCCAGAATCACACACATCAAGGCAGGATAAAGATACTACATCTGTACATGATTAACAGAGTATATTTACAGCTCTTCTATCCGTGCTGGCTCCAAATAGAGGTCAAGAAAAGCTGAGGGGAAAATGGCCCTGAAATATATCTGACATGGATTTTAATTTCAAACCCAAAACCAAAACATAGAAGAAGAAGGTGTCCCACCTTATTAGAGAAAGCAGTAACAATGAAGTTTGCTGTACTTCAGCATTATCATAAACCACATACATGTTATTCACCTCAACTTTGTATTCTATGCAACGAATTCACCAAGCAGCACATAATTTGAGTCTGAACCCCTAATTTAGCAAGACATTTGATCATGAGTAATCTCACTGGCTTCAGTGAGATCCATGTCCTTTATTTTGAGCAAATGATGCAAGTCCTCTGCTGAGTCAGATCCTGAGGAAGAGTGGAAGAGCAGATGTTCTCTTACTCACTAGTAGTTCCTGGGCCTGGAGAGCTTATTTGTGAAGATACTTTGCCTACCTCAACCTTTGCAAGAGAGTTTCTACACTCACAGTTTTAGGAGTGTATTAACCAGTGAACTGCCTCTTACCATTCTTGCATTCTTTTTTCAAGTTCTGGAAGTAAGAATTTACTGTGGAAGGCATTTATTGACGAAATGTTAGAAAAGATTTTATTAATCACTTCTGGTGGAAATGAACCTCTGTTGGCTTCCTCAAGGAGTCTGGAGTAGAACACCTGCAATACAGAAAAAGAGCCCCAAACCTGTCAGCCTATTATATTTAATCAATGGAAGACCACCTATCCACCCCTCCTGCTACAGCTGAGGCAAGATTAATATTTCAAAAATACAGATAGGTAGTGATGAACTCATTCATTGTCTTTCCCTCACTAGACATGCAAAGCTTCTCCTCCCCCTATACCCCTCTTTTTTTTCTCATGAGCCAGGAGAGCACTGCAGGCAGAGCTGACATAAGGAAAGCCAAACTGAAGCAGTGCCATTTTGGATCAGCTCCAGACATCCTGTCTGTTTTAACAGCTAGATCATCTCAGCTTTCCCAGTCTTCCAGTTGCATTTTCCACTCTTCTGTTCTTTGCAGTTAGCCTGATGTCTGATCACCATTAGCCCCACCACTTTCCTTGCATGCCTTATCCCCTTATCCTTTTGAAATCAAAGTAATTGTCAGGCTATGAGAAGTCCCCCCATACCATTTAAAGCACAGAGGGGGCCCAGTTCTGATTGGACTATAGTCTCTTTTTAAAATAAATATATTCTTTCTCCCTCAGTGAGCTCTACCTGCTTATGCGCAGCTACAAAACGTGCATTTGTTAATATGCACATCACAAAGTAAGTGCTTTTGGAGAGCTATTGTCCCTCTGCCACACTCTCCCATGGTTGAACAGATTAGATTGCATGTCCCTAAAAGGGCTTCAGAAGTCTGGGTAAGCACTTGCAAAAGAAGAAAAGATTCTGAAGACAGGAACCTTGATCACCCCAACTGAGACAGTAGAAGTGTCTTAAAAGGAAAAAAGCCATATACTGCCACATATACTCTAAAACATGCCCAGTTTGCTGCATTGCCAACAGGACAGTTAGTTACTTTGAAGACCATAAAGATTACACAACTTTTTAACCAAGTTTAGAAATATAACAGTCCCTTCCCAGTCTTCTGCTTTCCTCTCATTAGCAGCAGTTGAGCAGCTGTGTTTGAAACTAATTTTTCAGAATTCTCTCCAGTTAATATTTGGAAAATAGACACAGCAGTAATGTACTTAGGAAGACATCAAGGAAAATAATTGTACATTAGCCATCAGAAAAATCTATGAAGGAAGTAAGTAAACATCTTTTTTTATTTTTAAACTTCCCTAAATCTTTTTTTTTTCCCTGCAATACTTTGGCTTTTAAAAGTCACCATATGTCCATCACAATGTGGGTCTGCTGTGTAAATCCACTTTCAGGAGGACAGTTATTTAGCTCACCAGGCAGCCTGAACAACTACTGTATCAGTTGAGACTTTTTACTTTTCATCAACTCTTTGTACAAAACTTCTGCACTGGACCCGAGAAACTTAAACAGTGAAGTCTGAGAAAAATATCCTGCAGCAAGGCAATGCAAAGGTAGAGTTATCCAGGTAAAATGTAAATGTGTTATGTGGAAAGTAAACAAGACTTATGAAGGAAAATACTCAAGTACAGGCTTCTTACACGTAAGAAATATCAGTTCGATTCTGCAAAGCATGAGAGCCCAACCCTTTCCTTGCAGGAACAGTAATTTCTGTTTCTAAATGTATAATGGGAAAATAGAGGATAAACTTCTTGGAATACGTGACTTCTAGGTTCTTTGGGACTAGAGAAAAATTCTGATTGGGTGGTTCAAATTAGAAGGATTTAGTAATTTTCTAATGAGTGGGGGATGGCAGCATTCACTCCAATTCACCGGAAGCCAAGACACGGTTATCCATCCTCCTTGTTGGCTACCAGCATGCAATGCTATTGCTTATAGTGACATCTCCACACACAAAACATATTGCATTAATACCACAAAATTCTAGTACTTATTAAAAACGTAGCATTCTTAAAATAGAAGCATAGGCAAAGCCATGTGGCAACAGAAAGTGACTGACTGGAAAATCAGCAAAATGTGAAAAACATACCACATCTCATGTAATTTATATCCACACTTATGCATAGCCATTTGAGTGAATTCAAGGCAACACAATAAAAGCAAATTCAAGAAAACTGTACCCCATCTAGGAGGTCAAGTCGGCTAACGTAGGCTTTTTCTGTTTGCAGAAGCTCATTGGCAATTTTGTGACGTTTCTGCTCATCTGTCTCCTGGAAGAAAATAAGAGCAGCTCTTAGGATACTGGAGAAAACACAATTTAATAACAATTTAAAAATTTTGAAAATCTTTATGACTACCTTATAGTCCAAAAAGCAACTGAAGTACAAGGTTTACATTTAGTAATAAACACCAACTTTGAAAAATACATAATTTCCCACAGCTTAATCAACACATATATAAGTCAGAGAATGTTAAAAATCAATCACATCACAGAGCAAAATTCAAAGTCCAAAAGATTTAGTATTTCCCAGTTTGTGTAGGGATCTTTGCCAAAGCACCAACTCCCTACTCAACAGATCAGCTCACATCCCGGTAATCGAGTACCACTGACCTTTCAGAGCTGGAAGAACTGATTTGCAGAGTAAGAGGAACAGATGGGAGCAGTCAGTGTTCGCCCCCATCCCATTTCAGAAGTTATTTGAACTGCATGTTCTTTGCACAACAAAACTATTGAAAAATACGGTACAAAATGTTTTATGTTCACCGATACACTCACTGCTGAATAATTGTTGACGGCAATTAGAGGACTCCTTCGTTAAGTCTTTAAGGAAGTAATTTTTGCATCTTAAGGGAAGTTTTCATTTTAAAGTCTTTTATTCCACAAAATATATTCTTCTGCTGAACAGAAACTTAAAACATTCACTCAATTTTCAATATTGAACTAAATATGTTAGAATATATAATTACAAGTTGCTGGGCAAAATCACTTCAAAACAAACAATGAAACCACAGCCTTCTACAATATCAAAACATTAGGGAAATGCCTCAGGCTTGCAAGTGTCAGGCTCAACAAACTGACACTTCCACTCCAAGATTCTTTCTCCAGATCTAGTGATAGTCTGTTCACATCTAACGACATCAGAGCCTTCCCTAAAAAAGTGGCAGTATTATCACAGTGCTTATGGGAAACTGGTAATTGCTAGACAATCCATAAATATTCTTCATAAAAAAATGAAGAGGAAGGAGAGCTTGATAGAGTGGTTTCTGTTTTCAAACTGCACAGTGCTTTCCACAAATGTATGATAAACATTTGCAAGTACCTTTGCAAAAATTGTTTGAAGAATACGAATATTAAAGTACAGTCTTATATTTAAGGGAATTCAGCAGGGTTTTTTCCCCATTTTGGTATTCAATAAGTATTCCAGATTTCAACGTATTTCAGTTCTAATCTGCAGTGTCCACAGTTGCACTGCTACACGGCAGACCTCCTCCCTAAAAACAGGCTTTCAATAGTGACTTCAAAGCTGTTCATTAAATCTGTTTAAATCAGCATAGCAACCACAGTAACCTACAGAACAGTATTTTAAGTGCTGTCAAGAGACATTGCAGGGAGCTGGAGGATTAACTGTTACAGCTACAGCTTGCTGCTTAGTGCAGCCATTTACAAAGGATCTCACATGTGGACTTGAGGCACAAAACCATAGAGGTTACTGGTTCCTCAGCAATTTAATTTTTTTTTTTCTCACCCCAGAACCCCACTTACTCCCTGAAGCAGTGCTATAGAACCAATCCACAGTTTTTAGAAGATTACTTGAACTAATTAAGAGATGGAAAATCATACATAGCAAACACAAACATATCACATAAAATGAGCTGAGCCCAGCTTTCCAATCCTCTCAGTATCAACCTTACACATCTTCTTAATTCTTGAATCTGCGTCTCCTCTCTACATCAATCACACGACCTGACAGAGGGATCTTCTATGTGGAGGGAAAAATGCACACCATGGATGAGTTATCTTTTAATCACTGTGGCATGTTCTTATTCCAGCATAAGAACACCCACCTACAGGGTTAGATCAGTGCAAAAATAACAGAAAACTGTACTGCTGCTTTTCTTTCAGCACATCCTCAGGGGGGAGCAGGAGGTTTTGTTGAGGGGAGGGGAACGTAACTTCAGGGAACATATATTTCAGGGGACATTTCAAACTTCTGGGACAACCCATAACATATGGCAACTCAACATATAAAACCAAGCAGAAATGGCTAGTGTGCTATATAGTGAACATTTACATTACACAGGTACATGATTTCACCTGCTGACCAAAATATCGGGAGTGTGAGAGACCAAGGAGGGACTGCAAACCTGAATCGCTTTTCCAGTAAAGAGTAATGTTTTCCAGTAAACAGTAAATGTTTCAGCTGCATCTAGTTCTTTAGTACAAATCTGCTCATCCTTAGAATAATTACATTACTATGGATGCTTTAAGAAATTAAAATAAGTAATTCTGAAATTAAGAAGAGGTATGAAAAATGCTAGTGAAAGTATGAACTTTCTTATTATCCAAACCAAACAGGAGCCATCCCCTGTCAAGAAAATTATACCTGCCAAGATGACAGTGATGCTGTATATGATTCACTCTTACTCGGGCATAGCCTTTGCCCCAAGGGCTTTGAAGGAATATATTAAACAACACAGACAGGGTGAGAGAAGTAGAGTATGAACAAATACAATTTAAATTGCACTGTGCTTGTTTCTTGCACAGCAACCAAGAAAGCAGTGAAGATACCTGAAGAAGTGACTATTCACAAGAAGATTTATGCATTTATATATTGGTTGCTGAAGAGACATAGCTTTGTTCCCATTGCTTTCCTAAAGAAGACCAAAAAACTGTAGCATCAAGAAGCTGGCAGAACCTCTCAAGTGTTTCAACAGTAAAACATTTCTTGGCAGAAAATTAACTTTGCAAAACCAAAAATTTTACCGTGGTTAAATTGAAACATCACCCTACATTTTGAAATCCAGTATCTCCACCAGGTTTGCATCTAAAACATCAGAGCCCCGAATACTATCATTAAAAGAAGACTTCATATAAGGGCTTTATTAAAGATGTTCAACAGATTCTTCCCCATCTGTGGCATGCAGGCAGTCTATATCCCTATTTCCTCCCAGTCTCACAACAAACACTGACGCATTTGTCCTCTTGTCTTCAGTTAGCTGTAGCAGCAGATTCCCCACAAGATGTTACTCAGGAAGTTAATTGATTGAGATGTTCTTGTACTATTCAGCCTCCGCAGTTTAGACAAACCAATTTTTATGACAGGAGGTTTCTGCTGCAAGGCAGCAAACTCTTCACTTTTAATTGTCTTTTTACTTGTTACGATTGTGTTTCATTACTTTCAAACTAATACAGTAAATAAGAGAAATAAAGGATACTCTTCTCAGGTTGTTTGGGGAAATTATTTCAGATCACTGCCAAATTTAATAAGTTTTGCTCAATTCTTCCAGAACGTGCAATACTCTGTCTTTAGTAGATCTAGTCAGATCTACAGTGATAAGGGGGGGGAAATAATTGTAAGAGCAACACTATTTCAAATCAAGCCTTCTCTTCCAAGCCCAAAAAGTAATTTTTGCACCAGTCCCCAGTTTAATTCACCCCTTCAAGCAGTGGACTTAGGATTACTTCTGCTGCACAGGTACACATCTACAAAGAGAGAGAGCATCATTTTCTGCTCTTTCTTGATCTAAGAAACATGACATGCAGGAGACAAGATACTTCACATCAGCATCAAAATACACATATCAGATGTATAATATAAAGTTTGACTATGACTCACATGCATCTGCTCCTTTTGCTTTTATTCAATTGTACCTACATTTTTAATCAAAAGGGCAGGAGAGTGCTGTTATCCTGTGCAGTGCAACTTAAACTGGACTGCATCCCAGTTTTAATATTCTATAATGACTAAGTAGGCATTTAGCAAAATCACAGATTGTCTAATGCTCTTATTTCTTACCAGTGCCTGCTTGAACATAGAAACAGCTTAAAGCTCCACCAGAACTCTCCTGTTGCTCATCATCCTTCCCCTAATCCAGACAGCATGGCAGCAGCTACTTAGACCACCACAGGGCTGATTTCCATCTCCAGGTTGCATTAATCCAAACTAAATCATTGTTTCATTCTGTGAAGGGTGGCAGACACACTTCTTAACCTCACCAGACTAAAGAGGAAGTCCTTGTTGCACAAGGTATCTCAAGAAGGGCTGCTGTGACCCAGTTCAGTTTTACAGATTCAGTTCTGCACCAATGCAAGCTTAAAAGTCATCCTGCATGTGTTTGTCTTGGTTTTGTACCCTTCAAGCAGCAGTGAACAAATACATCTAGTTACAGTCACATTACACCTCACAAGCTGACTCACTATCAATATAAGATAGATCACACGTGCTGGTTCCAGCAGCTCAGACAGATTTTAATGAGATTGCTGCCATTAGCACTTGCCCAGTTCCTTCCTGAACTTTAAAACAGAACTGCTTCCCTTTTCAGCTTTTTCCTGAAAATGCTGCCAGCACCTTACTGCGTGACTTGGATTCAGGATTAACATTGTTGCCCACTGAGAATTCAGCACATCATAGGCACAGAGAGGGGAAACAGGCATTACCCAACATGAGAGAGAAACATAATGACAGGTGTGGCAGGTCAAAAGTGCCTTGGACTGTACCCAGGCTCATGTTTAGGTGGGGATCACAACATCCATTCATTACTGGGAAAAAAAAAAAAAACAACTCCTAAAACAAACAAGAAAACCCACACAGCCCAACACTTTCTTATCATTACCTAGGATATTTCATCCTATAATACAATGAGAATTTGAGAGCCACTTTTCCCACTCACAGAATTTGCCTCCAAGTGTGTATGTATATGACCCCCAGCTAACCAAACTCAAGGTCTGCAGTGAACTGGTGCAGGTGCACTCCTGAGCAGCAGCGAGGAGCTTTTTCAGCATCAGCTGTTTGGCTCTGTGGTGAAGAGGAAGGCTGGGAGGGTCTGCCAAGCTCTCCCTGCAAGACAGGGGATGCCTGGACCAGCACTGTTAATCACATTTACTGCTTTGGTACAAGAAGGCAAACTGCATAAGTAAACTTTTACAAGTGAAAAGTATGCACCATTTTTTAGCAATTAATTTCCCAAGACAGATGTTCTTCCACCCACTTACTTTGCTTAAGTATTTAAAACCTTCTTACAAGGGAGCTCAAATTCATCATGATATAAGTTCTCCTTGCTAAAAAGGCATATATTTAGGATATCCCAAATATTGCATCTATCTGATCACTAGCAGACTGCCACTGCCTTTCCAGCTTTAACTTGACAACTACATCCAAGTTAGAGATTCACACAACATTTCTGCCTGAAGCTCTGTCATTACAGTTTACAACACATGGAATTTTATTTCGTATACACCACTAACACATATCCCTTGTATTCTGGCATAGCTGAGGCATGGTGCTAAAGAGGCACACATATTTGAGCTTCACTTTTTTTAAACCTCAGATAACTAATGGGGAAAGAGCCAAGGGGATGAGGAGAAGAGCAAAGGAGGGGAGAAGTGTGGGTACAGGCAAGCAGAATTTTTTTCTCATATTTTTTCAGAGGAAAAATAACCAAAATATTTTCAATTTCTGACCTGTTCCTGGAAGCCTATTTCTGTAAGTAAAAACCTAGAGAAAATACAAAAAGTAGTGATATATCAGGAATGAAACAATTTCTCTCTTTACCTTTGTTTCTACAGGTTGATCTTGTTTACTGCTTTCCTCAGCTGGTTCTTCCTTCACATTAGTATTAATTTCTAGAGTTTCATTTTCGGCTGGGAGCAGCTTGTCGCTGCTTGGAGTCCTGTGGCAGCTGTTGACCATCTGTTCCTCACAGGCAGCCACACTTTGCAGTGACTCTCTGCGAGTGCTTTCTCCTTCCCCGTTTATCAAGCTGCTGTCCATGGCATCGTCTGGGACTGGGGTGGACACGGCGGAGCCGCGGTCCGGCAATCTCCGGTCCTCATCTTCCGGCTGGCCTTGTGCTACCACTCCGTTGGCCGTGTGCAGCTGTGCAACCTGAGTTTTGTCAGTGTCACTGTTTCCCTGTTTCTGTAGTGAGTACTGGGAGGGGAGTTTTGGCTGAGGTGATGGTGTGGACCCATATCTTCCTTGAGATTTAGTAATGTGGAGAACAGAGGAATCTTTCTTCAGATCACTAGGATTCAGTGAGCTGAAAACACCGAGCAAATGAAACATTGATTAGAGAAGAGTTAATATGGACTTACAGAAAACCATGGTATAGGGAATAAAAGAGTTGCACCATATAACCAACTCCTCCCCAATCATTCCTTTCCTGTGTTAGTATTAGGAAGTTCAGGACATTGAGACCTGGAATGCATTAAAACACAAATGTGCTTCTCTTACTAGAAACCCAGAGCTCTGTCCATACTGAGCCACTGCATGTGTCCTGAATCTCATGTGTATGGGAGATTTAAACTGGACATTAGGAAAAATTTCTCCACTGGGAGGGTCATCAGGCATTGGAACAGGAAAGACTTTGAGCATTGCCCAGGAAAGACTTTGAGCCACCATCCCTGGAGGTATTTAAAATATGTGAAGATTTGGCACTTGAGGACACAGTTTAGTGGTGGATTTGGCAGTGCTGGCTTAACAGTTGGATTCAACGATCTTTTGCAACCTAAATTTTTCTATTTTTAGCTCCATGTAACAGAACAGGAGACAAAGAAACTGATAGATGAAGCAACTTGCCCAAAGCGTCCCAGAAGATTATTGGCAAAAATGGAGCAAGACTCGCGGTTTCCCAAGTCCTAGTCCACTGCTTAAACTAACAAGTAGCCTATTCCCTAACAGCTTTTTAATTTAAAAAAAAAATTAATCAAACACATCCAAGAACATTTAGCATCCCCCTCCTTAGTTCAGGGTATTACAGGGGGACCTTTACATTTTAATCCCATTTCTTCTCCAGTTTCCTTATTTAGCAATGTCCTTTTGTCATGCTGCATCTTTTCTGAAGATCATTTTCCTCCAAAATTTATGTCTGCTTTTACACATTATCTAACATTATTTAACACATTATCTCTTGTTCCTGTCTGTCCTCTAACTGTTCCTAGTATGGACCTCCATCTTCTGGAAGGATGAAAACTGCTCACAAACTGTATTTTTACTCCTTATTTATAGGATACTTTACACAAATGTTGCAAACATATTCTACATTTTTGTGCACACAGATCAAAAGTAACTTACACTAGCTTTATCTTCTTCCATCATATAACAAAAAAAAATTAATCACTTTTTCTTTAGTCATGTAAAGATTATGCCTTTTTTATCAAATAAGCTTAACTCCAGGATAAAATTAATAAACATTTTTCAATTGCCTGCACAGAGTAAAGAGGTTTAATTAACTTTCTGCCATGCCTACATGCTTGTGGGCTGTACAGACTAATGAAAATAAGTTATAATAGTTGACAATCACAGTTTGCATTTCATGAACGTTACCTAGCCATTTCAGGATCACTAATTAAAAGTGAAGTTCAGCTTCACAGAAGACACCTTTTGTGAGTTGAGCTCATTCAAAAAACAGGAATTACCTCCACTGCCAAAGCAGGATAATCCAGAATTCAGCATGCTAATCATGGAAGGTTCTCATAAGCAGAGATCACAGACTTGAGTATAATTCAGTCATTGGACAGATATTACTGGGTGTACCTAATGAATGATGTTACCCAAAAGCAACTCAGCTTCTCATAGTCCACAAAATATCCCTACTTTTAAAGGTCTATGAACAAGAAAGCTTTCTTTCTTTCTTTCTTTCTAGTTTCCTTTGATTGCATAATATGGAAGAAGTTCCTGCACAACGCTGCAGGCAGGTCTGGGAGGAAGACATGTAGGGCTCAGTGGTATAAGGCACAATGAACCTGAGGAGTTTTCTTTCAGAAAGGATAAATTTTTTTTTCTAAGGACACTGCACTGTTTAAAAAGATGGGTGATGCTTTACAGGAAGACTGGGAAACAAAGTGATGACAGGATTAGAGACTTGTGCTAAAAGAAATCACAGGACTTCAGTGATGCAGTAATCTCTTTTTCCCATCTCTGAGCACCTGTCACGACCAAGTGCAATTAAGTTTCTGCCTGATGACAGAAGTTTCTTGCAGATGAAGCTCTGAAATTATTTCTATTCCAATGGACAAACACACTTTTGCAATGATCAGCTGCTTCCATATAAAGGATTAAATTTCACCCATCTTGAGGGGAAATTCTTTCAATGAAAGCCTTAATACTCTGGCTCCACAGAAGGTCATGCTCTGTTGTACATCATGCATTCATTCCCACAGGGGGCATCCCTTCAGAACGCCCGTGTCCCAAGGAAACATGAAAAAACCACATCCAAAACTTGCAGTGCTCAGCTGTCACTGGACTGTTTCTCGAGCTGTTCCTCTGCCATGGGCTTTCAGGAAAGTCCCTCTCTTTGTACAGAGCAGAAATATTTGAAAACTCTGTTTCAGAGCTTATAATGCATCTACTTAGAGATGCTTCACATGCGTCTAATTAAAGACACCCAAGTAACACCATTTTGTGAAAGCATTGTTCGCCGTGGTTCATTTTTCCCTAAGTTCCAATGTTTCCTATAAACCACAGAATCAACACTCAAGAACCCTGAGCTTTTCCACCAAAATCACCAAGCACTATAAAGCAAACCATTTAGGGAATGTATGCCATACCACCACAAATAATTTGTAGAGTTCACCCTCTTCACATGAATGATTTAAGAAGTTAAGACAGTGTAAGATGAAAAAGTATTTCAGTATTTCAGGTTTTTCTATTTGCTTATAGAAGTATTTTTTTCTTCTGCAAGAATAAAAAGATTTAATATTAGCTCCAATATTAAACTTATTTCAAATTGCTGACATTTTTCAGGATGTTTTTAAAATGCTACACATTTCTTTTTATTTTAAAGGAAAATTAGGACTAACACCTTATGAAAAAGCATACCTTATAAAGCCAAATATACAATTTGCTCCCACAATTTCAAAACACATGCAGTTTTGCCATCAAGCCCTCTGGGAAGGATAGGAGTGAGCCCTACCATAGTACCAACCAGTTCTTCCTCACAGCTTCACGTTCCAACAATCCCCACACAACAAACAGAGTGACAAACCAGTTCAAATTCTATTACATACCTGCCTCCCTCAAAACGGTTGATGAGATCTGACACTTTGCTAGACTTTTCCTTTGTGACACTAGAAACAGCAGCAGGTGTCTCTTCCTCCATTCTTGGTTTCTGATTTGTTAAAGCTTTATGCCTAGGGGTTTGGTATGTTGCCTTCTGCAGATGAATTGGCTTTGGAGGCACTGCAAACAACAGTAACAATAACAACAACAACAACAAAAATCAATCATTCATATTTCTTTGAGCTGCCAGAATACAGATCATAGAAGGGTTTAGGTTGGAGGGAACCTTAAAGATCGTCTAGCTCCAACCCCCCTGCCATGGGCAGGGACACCTTCTACTGGACCAGGTTACTCTCACAAATGAGATTTTTGCATGAAGAACTTAGTGCAGCAATGAAAAAGAAATACTCTTGGCTTTAATTAACCTTAAAGCTGCTTAACAAATACAGGGATTTCATGTAGTTCTTCTTACACTGTTTGGTATTAGGAATATTGTTACATTACTTGACTAAAAGATGAACCATATGCTACTTTAACCAGCTAGAAAATCAGGGACTTTCCTTGTCTGTTCATTTGTTTTTACAGTGTACTGTAGGAAATACATATGTGAGGTTTATACTTGCAGGTTTTGTAACAAAAAAGAATTAAGCACAAAGGAAAGAGCCATACTGCGGAGCTCCAGAGAGAGAGATTTAAATTGCTGCCCCAAAACTCTGGTGCTCTCATTCTTTACCTTATCCCTTGTGACCTCAATAATAACCATCAGTAGAAAACGTATTTGCCTTCAGCTTTAAACTTCCCTTACTCACTGAACCTTTGTCTAATTATACTGCTGAAAACCTTCCCCCCCGAAAATGTTTTTTATTATTCTTGCTTTTTCTCCATCCTTACCGTAAGTCCTTCTAATTAGATTGTTAATGATCAGCCACTGTTAAAAACAGCAGCAACTAGAACTCAAAAGACAAGGTGACACATAAAGCAACAAAAGTCACAGCACTAAAATCTTTACGTTAACTTTAAGCAATCATGCAGCATTTGTGGGCAGCAAAAGCATGTCACAGACTGGGCCCAAATGCATTCCACATTGGAGCAGTGAATGTCCAGCTCCATCAAAAGGAGAGACTAAACGGAAAAGGACCTTAATTCCCAAGAACACAACTCTGTTCATTCCCACACACATCCCCAAAACATACTGCGGGAGCAGTGAAAGCATTTGATATGAAATTGGAAAAAAAATTATTGAAAGGCAGGCATAAATTGGCAGGAGTAGGCAATGCCCTGCCAGGGGAACCAGTGGCCCAGGGGCTTGGGCACTGCTCCACAGGCACCACATTCCAGTGGGGCACAGGCACTGGCCCTCCAGCAACTATAAAGACCAGCCAGTGAGAAACCATGAAGGAAAGGAGGACTTGAATTGGCTTTAGGAATCACATGTCACTCTTGCAGTAGGAAAAAAAACTCTAGTACAGGATACACAATAGATGGATGTGGAAAAGCCATGTTCTTCATAATGCTGACTCTAGGATATCTTCCTAACTTACCCTGGAAAACCCATGCACCACAGGAATGACCTTAAATCCCATCAACTGATATTTGAAAGGGGTGTTGGAAAAATTCCTGCAAATACACTAATCATAGATGGTGATAAACTTGAAGAAACACTCAGTTAAGGGCATTTTTTCATTTCTTCCCTACATTAAATTTATAGGTAATACAGGAGGTAATATTTGTCTGTGTTTCCAACAACCTAATTGCACTTAAGTGGGAGTGCAGTGATCACTGCAGTCTGAAAAGTACCATGGGAGACTCTGTGCAGAAATGAATTTACCACAAAGAGCTTCAGACTTCAATCATATAAACTACAAAGGCTGATAAATGAAATAATCAGAGAGAGAAGGAAGACAATTACTGTAGATCAGATGCTCTTACTGGGCATGTGTACCCTTGGTCCTTGAAAGCTTTACATTTATTAACACATGCAAAAAAAGCAAGTTTGGGGAAGAATGCAGTACAGAAAGATGACTCAGAATGCTGCACTTTTGAAATAGTTACTTTGCAACCCTGAAACAAGCAGATTATTAAATTGTGCAACTGCTTCAGTCTGCAGTAGCTGCAGTCCCTCCTGAGAAGCCCCGTGCAGCTGCTCGGCCGCAGCTGCGGTGCAGTGGAACGGCTTTCCCTACATTCCCTCTTCTCAGGGAGTTCGGGCAAGGCCTGGCAGAATGAGGCCAGCGAGCATCAGATAATTGTCCAAGCACTGAATAGCTCGCTGTGCTGACAAAGGCCATGGGACAGCTGAAAAAAGGCGACACAAGCAGCCTGGGGAAAAGCAGGACACGTAATTGATCATAAGCACTGCCATCCCCTCGGGGAGGAGATGGACAGCAAAGGGGACATGCAGTGGATTTGCTGACCAGCACCACAGCAGTTTGTAGAAACATTTCTTGCTCTTGCAATGGACTCTGTATAACCCCCAGTCCTCTGAATTCTCTTATGTAATGGACTCGTACATCTTTTCAAGTCTTCTGTACATCTCATGAAATGTTAATATCCTCACAAGGATATATTAAAACTACTAAACTTGAGGGAATTAAAGTCTACTGATACAGCAGAAGGAATTAAGTTTGTAGCTATTTTTATACTGGATCCACTGGGACAAAAATCAAATTCTAGGACATTCTGTGGAAGTGTCACACACTTTTGCAGCTGTTACTGAAAAACCACAGCTAAGCAGCATTTACAAACGGGAAGCAATGAGGAACCTCTGGTCAAACTGGACAGTCCCCGTATACTGAAAATCCTTGTAATGTTTTCAGAAGAGAACCACAAACTGAACAGCCAATTCACTTATGCAAAATATTTTATTCCTTACTCCCTATCAGCATCTAGCAGACAACACTTCCCCTACCAGCTGCTGCTAGTTCAGAAACAGTGCAATGGAGAAAGAATAGTCACAAGATCAATGGAAAGAAAAGAATCAGTAGTGTAAAAAAAAAAAAAAATCACCAACCCACAACCCTCAAACCTTCCTGTAAGGTCAGCCTTGTTAACAGGGATTATGGAAAGCACATTCCATTAATTCTCCTCAATGTACTTCTGTAGTGTTTTGTTTTAATCAGATTATTTTTCAGTGTGCTCAGAGCAAGGATCTTAAGGGAAAAAAAAAAGAGAAAAGACTGGCCTATTGTAGTAACCTGCATAATACAGAGCTCTGTTTGAGTCTATAAATACTCTTGTTTCTGTACTATAGAATTTTGAGCTCATTAGGACATATGAACTGCTTATTCTGCCCAAAGAAAACCCTTCCATGTACTCAGGTAGCTGATACTGTACATCACTAGCCAAAATCAAGATGTATGGATTTATGCTGCAGTGCCCAGTTGTGCATTCAGCTTTGCGTATATACATAAGGAAATATTAGCTAATGCTATATAAATGGCTCAAAAGGTGCAAGCACCTTTGCAGACTCCAAAGCATATCAGCAAAGATCATTTATCTCTTTTCTTAGAAAGTATAATGTGTTCAATGGTGAAAAATGCTGCTGTGCCTTGACTCGATGAAAATGAAGTTAAAAGTTCCTGTGGTAAGCAACTACAGCTCTCCTGGCTGAGTCATTCATCATCACCTCCCTGCATGCTCTATCACCTTCAGGAATATCAAATGAGCACTGCTGAATGGATGCCAAAGATTTATACTCTTCAGAACAATATGAAATAACCAGTAACCTAAACTCAGCAGAAACAGAGAAAAAGTCATCTTCTCTGAGATGTGCGTTTCCACATTTTTAGTTCACAACACGAGAAGAATCTTTCAATTGTATATTAGGAGACAAGACCAATAATAATCAGACGTGCTTTGTTCTCTCATTTGTCTTCTTCACAGAGATAATTTGGGGGTTTGTCAGCTTTGTTGATAAAAGAGACATTGTGAAAGATTTCTTAAAGTACCACCAAGACTGCAGAAGCCTACCTAGGAACAGCTGTCAGTTTTAGTTCCATTCACCTTTAACTGTACGAGTTTCATTTGCCAGAGAAGTACAGTCTACACCTCAGACCTTTAAGAGGTCTCTCAGCTTTCTTAGGCCCAGGTCGCTGAAAACTTTTAACCACAGACTATATAATTAGCTGAGAAAGGAAGACAGGATTCATGCTACACAGCAGACAGGCAGCTAAAACTGACTGCTGAAGTCTAAATGTTGAATCTGTTGCATCCTTATCATTTCACAGTAGCACAAACCAGGCCATCTTCTGGAGTGGAAATTCATCTCCAACCCAAATAAAAATGCCTCTTCAGCCTCAGCAGGAGATTCATAAGTACTCCTAGGCTCTCATTAGAAAAATTTAAATGAGCAACTGATGCACAGTCTTGAAATGACAAGACACTTCACTGCTCTGAAGAAGTGTTGGCATTTCCACATATTTTGCATCCTACAATAAAACTGCCTGGTACAGACAGCAGTTTCAGTGCCCAGTATTTAGCAATTTGGCATCACAAAAAAACTCATGCAAGAGGGTCAAAGAGCAAGGAATAGAAGAAACTAGGAAAAAAAAGTCAATTATTACATGCCACTCTACATGAATTCCACTATTGCCAGGTTCAGACCACTGCCCAAATATTTGTAGGTAAGGGCAAATTTCAAATTATTTAACAATTTGCTTCCTCTCTTATGGATTGTATTCATATTGGTACTTGGTAGCATATTTTGCTATTTCCACTGACTGCCTCCAGTCAGTGGAAATAGCAATATATCAGGGACTTCACCACTGCACTGGTGCAAACGCAAAGCACCATGTCTCACAGCAGGACAGACATACTGACTGTGACTGCTCTGCTCTGCAGCCCCGATTCCTTTGCTTAACTCCCTCATCGGCTTTCAGCCAGTTTCAGGCTTTGTTCCAAATTTGCAAAGATTTTCATGAATCAAACTCTGCTCCAGACAGAAATCTGACACATGAATTGCTAAATTGTTGATGGAAGGAATTATGGGGGGAAAAAAAATGATGGAAGGAATCATTGGAGAACAAAAATTGCACTTTTACTGACAGTGTATCAGACAGGTTTTTTTTTCTCCTTGAATGCTGGGGGAAAAAATGAAAATGAAAAGAAAGAATTTTATATTGGATTGCATGCAGAAATTTATTTACTTGACCTAGCTACCCTGAGTGAACTGTTTCCAAATACTTAAACTACTTCTCAGAGATCAAGTACAGACAGAAGGACAGGGTTCACTTGAAGTGCCAGATTTTGAACATTTTTCCTCTATATTAAAGCTCTATTACCCTTAGTAAAGCAAAATTTACTGAAAATCGTGGTACCACACTAATAAACTTGACTTTGAGGTTGCGTTGTATCTCTCATTTTAATCATTTTGGTAGGTTAGATGAAGGACATTTTGCAGTTAGTTCTCCCACAACCAAATACATTGGCATTACAATTCAGGTCTGTCATCTTGTTTCCTTTCACTGTGAAATGACACTTATGTTTGTATGACTACAACAACCATAAGAAAAAATGTTTGCTGCTGCTATAAACCAAAAACGTTTCTGTACCTCTATATGAAAAGCTCTTTAAAAAAATAGTGACCACTTTTAAACCAATAAACCAGAGCAACCTAGTTTGCTTAGATTATCCCAAATGCCTACCTCATTAATTCTGGTTTGGTTTGCTTCAATTCAATAAAAAGCCAAACAAAAATATAATATAAAACTTCAATCTGATGCACATATTCAATAGAAATAAATGGAGAGCGACCCATGAACAAAGGAGACACAAATACTATTTATAACAGTATTATTGAATTTCATCTACACAGCTGCATTTCTTAGACTACAACACTATTCCTGGCTGTGGCACATTTTGGAGCACACAATATTGACAAACAAAAGGAAACATGGCTAGGAAAGAGCAACAACAGCTGTGTAACTACTTGAATGAATGAGGTCCAATAACATGCAACTCCTAATTTATCTAATAGCTAAAATTTTATAATAAGTGTGTTGGCTTTGGTTTTGAAAGGCTTAAAGTCTTTTTATTGATAGCACATTTCTATTTATCCATTAATGATTTCTAAAATATTTTTCTTAGGAAGAACACATGTTCTCTTTTCAACTTTTCTGTAGAGAATTCATTCCAGAGACCTAGGAAATGGTGCACAAAGGCTACTCAGATAAATAACGTTTACATATGACTGGCAAAAACATCTTAGTTTAGTTAACAATACTGGCAAAACCTCTGTAAGAACAAGCTATTAAAAAAAAAAATCCCAAAAAGTCCCCCAACAGCTTTATTTTGCTCTCATTCTCTAGAAATAAACAAAACTTTCTTGACACCCCAAAAAATTTCTTCCTGCCCTTAACTCTGAGATGAACTCAGGACTGATGCAAAATTCTTCAAGACGCATTTTCCCATTAAGTGATACAGAGATTGTTCACTCCACTACATGATGACTCTGTGTGATTCTAGTTTCTACACTTGATGCAGATGTGCTCAAGTGTATTGGGTTTGCGTGGCCAGGTTTTGGTAGCTGGAGGGACTACAGGAGTGGCTTCTGTGAGAAGCTGCCAGAAGCTTCCTCCATGTCCAAAAGAGCCAATACCAGCTGGCTCCAGGATGGACCCACCACTGGCCAAGGCTGAGCCAGTCAGAGAAGGGAGTAACACCTCTGTTAACACATTTGAGAAGAAAAAAAGTTGTTGCACAGACATGATTGTGCTCAGAGAAGAGAGGAGTGAGAATATGTGAGAGGAACAATTCTGCAGACACCAAGGTCAGTGCAGAAGGAGGGGGAAGAGGTGCTCCAGGCACCAGCGCTGAGATTCCCCTGCAGCCCATGGTGCAGCGCATGGTGAGGCAGCTGTGCCCCTGCAGCCCATGGAGGATCACAGGGATGCAGAGATCCATGCACAGCCCATGGGGGAGCCTCACACCTGAGCAGGTGGATGCCTGAGAAGAGGCTGTGAACCCATAGGAAGCCCACACTGGAGCAGGGTCCTGGCAGGGACTTGCAGAGCCGGAGAGAGAGAAGCCCACTCTGGAGCAGGTTTGCTGGCAGGACTTGTGACCCTGTGGGAGACCCACACTGGAGCAGTCTGTGCTTGAAGGACTGCACTCTGTGGAAAGGGACCCATGCTGGAGCAGTTCATGAAGAACTGTAGCGCATAGAAGGACACATGTTGGAGAATCTCATGGAGAACTGTCTCCCATGGGAGGGAATCCACACTGGAGCAGGGGAAGGACTCCTCTGACTGAACAGTGGCAGAAACAACCTGTGCTGAACTGACCATAGCCCCCATTCCCATCTCCCTCCACCACTGGGGAAAGGACACAGAGCCTGGGAATGAGGTTGGGGTGGGGGAAGGCATTTTTAAGATTTGTTTTGCTTATCATTATCCTGTTCTGATTTTGGTTAATAATAAATTCAACATTTTCCCATGACATTAATCAGTTTGTGATCTCCCCCTGTCTTTAACTCAGGAGCCTTTTGTTATATTTTCTCTCCCCTGTCCATTTGCAGAGGGGAGTGATAGAGCAGCTTTGGTGGGTACCTCGCATCCAGCCAGGGTCAGCCCTCCACATCTAGTTCTCTATAAGTAATTCTCATTTCTGTCTTATCAGCACTGTGTCTCAGAATGCAATTCACTGAGCAGCATTGTGATGTATGTCTTCTAAACTCACTCTTTTTTTTAACTTTTAAAATTATCTGCATGTCAGATCATTTATCTGCATAAAAGTTCCTATTGCATGTCATCTCTAAAAGATATCAGAACAGATTTGGTTTGAATTCAAGATTTCTGGAATGTAGCGACTCTTTGCTGTGATCAGCAGAATCAAAAATATTACTGAGAAGACCACATAAAAAGATGGTTTGAGTCAATATATATATTGATTTTATAGATGCATATATTATACATACATATTTATACATACATACATACAAAACGTGTATCTATAAAGTGTGTGTGTGTGTGCATATATATATATATGTTGATCTATTTAGCTTTTAAAAGTGCAGATATTATTTATGGACAGAGACAGAAAGAAGGGAAATCTAATTCTAGTCTGTGTGCATTACTGGTCAGCTTTTAGTGCACAAACCTGAAGTTCCCATCTTTCCACATACTCCTGCAGGAGGGCTCCCCTCAATCTCTGCTAGAACTCCAAAGGCCCTGAGTATCTTTCCCACCACCCCTGCCTCAAAGCCAGACTGTCGAACACTCCAGTTCAGAAATAGTGTCCAAACCTCCCAGCTCAAATATAGCAATACTTTTGAAAAATCAGTCAGAAATGGAAGAATCATAAGGCATTTACAGAACATTTGTATTTCAGTAGCAAGCTTATGCCCCATGGTTTTCTTTCTTTCAAATACAGTTCTCTCAAGATGCTCTATTTCTCTCAGAAGTCTGAGACAAAGAACAACTTCCTTAACAACAATATTTGAGAGTATTTACCTTGTGGCTTTGGACTTGAAGCTGAACGTGGGGACTGTTTGAGTGGCACACTTCCATTTATTCCCTGAGCTGCTTCATTGCGTACATTCTGCTCCACAAGCCTGGCTGTGGCACTCGCTGTACAAGCTCTAGACAGTATTAAGGGCTTTGGACAGATGCTGCTGCCTGAAAAATAAATACATACAAGAGTAAGAAACAGGATTAAATATAAGGTAGAATGACTACAAATACATTTATTAGAGTGCTAACAATTCTCGACAGAGAATATTAAAATATTTAGAGTGTCTCATCCTAAAAACACTCTTTGCCTTTCACTGAAATTTATTGTGTTGTTTAAACCTTGAAGAGTTGGATATTAAAAATATACTTCCATCACAACTAGTCTAAGCTCTTCTATAGGAGCATGACAATCTCCAACAGACTTCTTTCCTATTTGAACTGTCGCTTGTTCAACAGAACTACAGAAAAACCAACATTTTTTGTTCAGCTATTCTATTTCTGTATTCAAAGTGTGTACAAAATGCTATATATTCAGAACCTTTATTTCATTACTGACAGTAGGATCCCAAGGTCAGCTAAATTAATTGTGTCTTTTTTGGTAGGAAACGGCCCTATGAGATGTATTAAAGAAAACAAGAGCGCCGCACAAAGCCAGCTGAGCCTTTCTTAGCAGAATGGAATTTATTCTCATTAATAGGATCAATATGCTGTTATTGATAAGAAATCTGGAAGAAAATATAAAGTAAAACATATTCAAACAATGGAAACTGTAATAAAAGCACTTATTAGAATGTGATTATGGAAGCCAAAACCATGCACTCTTGTTTTGGGGCTTGAAAGCAGTTGGTTCTCTAAACACAACCAAAAACTTGAAAGAATAATATGAAGGACCTTGAGATGTCACTTAGGTCAATATCCGTTTACCTCTGAATCAAAAAAATCCCCAACATTTTTGTGGGAGGAGCAAGGAAAAGGAGGAACACCCATTTATCATTTATTGCAGCATTGTCATAATTATTTTCATTTAAAAACAAAATTAGGGCAGAGTTTCTGCACCCCTATTTACTGTTATTGTTTGCCACCCTTTTTCCTTTGCTTGCCTTTGCTGCGTTTTTCTTTGCATGTTTCCACAAAAAACAAAGCCAAAACCCACTCAATCATTTCATAAGGTGATCTTCTTATGTCTTCTGAACAACACCTGGTCTGCAAAGTTTGGACCCTCTGACCTGATCCACCATCCTCTCCCACTGCGAAATCCACCACATCAAGCCACTCCTAGCAACAGCCAAGCCTGCTCTTAGAACAGCAATGGAAAGGGATGCTACAGCTATTACTCTACACTGATTCTTCAGCATTTTCTGGATTGCAACAATACTTTCAAAGTATTTAATCTTTATTTCCTAGAAGCCTGTTTTTCCTGTTAAACATTGAGGCAGCCTTATACCCCAAGGCTGCCTCTACCAACACGGATTCCTGCAGAGGTCCACGGTGAGATCAACAATCCGCGCTACCAAAGCACCAGTACTCGGGTGACAATGCATGCACAACACCCACAGCAGCAGCACAGCATCTTTCCCTCTTCCAGTTCACCCACGTAGCAAGGGATCTCCCAAGAACATAAAGGTGGCTGTTGCAGAGTGATGAGGATAATCTAACAAGGCCCACAACCTACAGAATCTTCTCAGACATCTGCGATCTCAGGCAGAGATTCCTTGACTCCGTTTCCTTTGGTATCATTCCCCCTCCCCAAAAGGCTGTGGGAGTGGGAGCTCTGTCCCACATCATTCCTCAAAGCCTAACAAGGTACTTTAAGTGCCATCTCTGTCTCTCTCCTGGGGGTGGGAGTACTGAAAGCTCTTAGAAAGACCAAGCTGATGGTGCAAGGAGTTGTACCAGCAAGTTTTCTGTGTATCCACCAAAGAGCCGACAGGCTGAATTTCCCTTTTCTACAAAAACCCATATGATACTGTAGCAGTTTACACTCTAATTGGGCAATCCTAAATTCAGAAACAAATTTAAGAAGAGTACCTCCTGTGGGATCAGTAGGTTGCACAAATTGGGTAGGCAATTGCACACAATTTATGAATCTATATTCAGATCACTTATAAGTTCGCAATGAGGGTCAAAGTGTGAAGCTTTAGACTTTTCTGAAGACTTATTAGCTTGCAGATTTGTCAGCCAACGTGCTGCAAAATCCACAGCTCCCAGAGTGCAGCTCAGTATGGAGCATTGCTGTGTCAACTGTTCAGGCCAAGGCTAAATATCTTCATCAAAAGGGCACCTTATTCATGTCACAGTAGTAGTGAGCACGGAGAGAAAACCAACACAGATTTGGACCAGGAAGAAAGGTGAAGAAGTAGTGTCTTTATTTAATTAATTCAACTAGTCTTATACATTAGTATTCTAGCATGGTATAAGGTCATTGGACCTTAAGCCGTCCACCTCCTGAAGTGATTGGTCAGTTCTCTCAACACCCATTCCAAAACATTTCTCTAGTCAGTATCACAACAATTCTACAAACTATCTGCAGGTGCAAAATAGCAAAGTTAGTTTATAAAACCCATATCATTGTTTCTAATAGTTCTCATGGGAAAGGCAGAGCTCTCATGAATGCTGCAGCCTCACAAGATGCTGCAGAAAGCTGGAAAGTTTCTCTGCTAAAGCTTTTTAGCATCCACATATTCATTAAAAGGATTTCCTGAGAAAATGAGGTTCTGCTGTGGTCAGACTAAGAACTCATTCTGCACACACAGTTTTATCAAGGCACTTCCACCTGCTGAAGGTTATCGCTCACAATCATGTAAAGCCGAGCCAAATACAGACTGCTGCTGAGAACAGGGCTGCTCTGTGGTCGGCCACGGTCCCCCTCCTTGTCACCTTCTGTTCCAGCTTCTGCTTCTGGCTACTCCTTCCCCTGGGCCAGCACCAGCCCTTGTTGCACTGCACCGTGAGATGCGCAGCAGGAACACGGCAGGTGGAAGCTGGAGTATATTTTGGATCAGTTTGACCTCATGGCCACCACCCCAGCACTGCTGCTTGCACAAGGGAACAGCTGGGAATAGGGCTGGAAGGGGACAGGTCAGCTTCTCTCAGCAGCAGCAGCCCTTCCTCAGACCTGCCTGATGAGATCATTCAAACTCAACCCCAGTTCCTCAAGCAGCTGTTCAGACTTCCATTCTACTTGGTTTACACGTGCACACACAGCCTTAATACAAAGTCCAGCAAAACCAGCAACAGCTGAAAACAAATCTTTAATGCAAAAACATTAGGTGGCCTTCAGAATCAATTTTGTTGTCAGCATCACATGATCTCCACTAGATTGGCAAATATTAGTTGCATTCAGTGGGCAAAAGCCATTTTGTAAAGCTCATCCATTGTAATACAGAATGGTAACATAAGGAACAGAAAAGAGTGCTTCTCTATAATGGGATTTTTACAACTGCTAACAGGAAACAAAAGCTCTAAGAGGTGTTCTGCTTCAAGATATGCTCTGGCTTCACACCAGCAACTCAGAACATGGGGGTGTGGGGCAACAGAATGACTTCAAATTCGTTTTTGTTGTACAAGCCATTAAACAAATTCTCCATCCTCTCTGGAAGCCATATTTGCTTGAGATGGACATGCTGCAGACATTTAACCTACATTTCAAACTAGTGACTCTGTTAATCATGTCACATCCTCAAGCCATGTAAAGCTGGAATGGTAAAAGGTATTGGAAATCCAGCCACAGCATACTTCTATACAAAACTGAGTAGTCAAATTCTCTGGGAAAAACCATCTAATATCTGTGGAAATCTGAGCCCTAGTTTCTAGCCAGTGAACAATACTGCCTTCCAGGTGATGCAGACAGGAAAATTGTGGCAGAAACACAAACTCGTGGTGAAAACTCCTGTATCTAGTATATTGTGTGCAAGCATATTGTAATATAATAATACATTTTGTTATAACAAAAGCCCAAAACACACAATATTCAGCCCAAATACTTGCTCCACAATCAGCAGCATGCATTTCACAGTAGGGCTGCTCAATTCTCTAGGTTTAAGTAAGCAGTAACACATTCTGCCTTTTCAAAATACAGTTGTTGCCCCATAAATACAATGTAAAATCCCATTAGATATGCAAAAAGGCAGACATGCTGCAAAAACCTGCAGCTTTTACTGGGCTGAAGTAGAACCCCATCATTATTACTTCTGGCCTGACTTGCACACTTCTGCTACTCCTATGCTTTATAAAAACTGAGACATTTTACCTGAAGTCAGAAATGCCACGCACAACAAAATACTACCAGCTGTAGTTACTGTGTTGACTGGTATGTGATTAACACTCTCCTCTTATAATCAGGAATGATTAAATACACTGAAGATGAGAGAAAGGTGGGGAAAGATTAAAGAAATGTAAGGGAGAAGAAGGTAATAATAACTAATAGAAAAGAGAAATAGTGAAAATTTGATAAGCACTTAATTATTTTGCTTATCATCTGCAAGGAAATGAGAAGCTAGAATGCTTGCAAACACGCTTGCATCTGCAAGTATGTTTGAAGCTAGGTGATGCATTATCTATTTTTTCAGGGCATTTTAATTAGAAATAACTTGGATCCATGAACATTTAGACAAAAAATCAGCCAGCTTGAAATGCCAGTAAGATCGAAAAAATGGCTTATTTATATTCATGAAGATTACACTAATGTCTTAGTATTGGATAGGTCCTCCATCAGCAGTTCCATAAGCCAATCTCAGCACCATTAAGTCTTCGTTGTATTTATTTTCATTCCCACTTGCAAGCCCATAGTCCTTCTCTACTGCTTCAGCACTGTCTAATTTTTACTGCCACTGTGATCCCACTCTTGTCCATACTTAATGAATGAAAGAAATGCAGTGTTTCTGGATGTAAGCAAAATCTATGTGAAAAACATTAGTGTCTTGTGACGAGAGACATAATTAAAGGATCAAAATTACTTCTCCTAAATTATACAGTTATGCATGCCTCGTGTGATAAGTCCCAGGAGCACCTACCACAATGGCTGTGGTCTTGCTGCTCTACTGCTAGATCTTTTCATGTAACATCAATGCAAAGCTTCACGCTTCCTACCCAGCCCTGGACAGAAGTGGGTGCTCAGCAAGTAGACACCACGGCACTGGCTCAGGCACAGTAACCAAACCATACATTCTCCTGACCAGCTCAGTGCTAAGTAGCACTGACACTACCAGAGACTACTTCAACCCATCCACTTACTCACCCAACACTACAGGAGCTGTGGCAAGGACAGAACAAGAGCAAGCAGCAGCTTTCTGATCAAAAACAAGAAGGCAGAAAGTGGTTTCTCAGTTACAACACCACATATTGAGGCCTGAGCCACACATCCAGTACATGAGGTCATAGGTTCTGCCCACAGTTGTGTCCAAACCTGCCATCAAAACTGAGTCTCAAGTAACTTGGTACCTCCCCTTCACAGATTTATCCTTTTCTTGAGGGCAACTGACATGCTCCCAAGAGGCTTATACTGCTGATGCATACCCAAATACATGTCAGTAACAACTGGACTAAGCTCAAATTATCTGAGAATTAGGAGTGTGAAGGAGCAGAGTAGGAAGTCTGGAAGGCAACATTTCTCTCATGAAAAAAAATCTTCCTTTCTCCAATTTCTATTAAAAGCCATCCTTCCAAGTTAATTACTCAGTTGTGCATCCTCACCTCTCCCACTGCAGTGGTGATGGAATTGTGCATGTTTTGCAGCTGCAGAATAGTGCAAAAACCTCCGTATTGATATTCTGTTCTGTGCAGATGAGCTCTAAAGGTTAAACATCAGGCCAGCCTTTACTGTGGTGAGCCACTGCTGAATACTGTAAATAGCTGATAACCAAACACTGCAAAAAGAGAAAACAATAGCTTTTGCTGAAGTCAGGAGGGCTGTCTCCCCCAATAAATTAGTTTTCTTTCTGCAAGAAGGTGCTGGCCAGAAAAATAAATAGCAAATAACAGACGGTTTAGAATTATCTTTGAAAAATGGAATCTTGGCAAAGTATAGGGGACCGATCACGTTCTATTAAAGGATTAGTTCAGATACGTATGCTGACAAAATGCAAAAATGTAGGGTTTTTTTCTTGCAGAGCTATTCCCCAGACACAGGCAAAAATACTGTAAGTTCAACAGAAGAAGGTAGACCATTTTCTGGGAGTAATGAAGATGTAAAGCATATAAAATTAGTATTTCTCTCTGCACGCGAACATTAATAGAACTACCGAACTAATATTACCCCCCTTTCATAGCATTTTCTGCATGGAGTAAATAAATCTTCAAGTGAATATGGTAGGTATAAACTGTAGATTGCAAAAAGTATATGAATACTGCTCTTTCAGTTCAATGACCCCTGTGAATGCACTCACAACATGTGATGGTGAAGTTAAACAGGAAATATTACTGAATTTCGAACTGTCAGGCCAAACATTTGCTACACAATACTTGCCAAGAATCAGAAAATATTTAACTTCTTGGTAGATATGGTACCTTACTTAGTAACAGAGAGCAGAGGTTTCCAGATTGTGGTATGCACAACACCCAGTATGTGAACCACTGGCAACAAATAGACAGAGCAGCAATACAGAAGGAAAACTGAAAGAAACTTCAGCAAGTTTAACTGTGCACTACACACAAAATATTCTAAAAGAAGAAATTACTTTTGAAATAGTTTCATTTCTAATAAATGAGACAGGTTATGCAAAGCATCAGTGACAGAACCCAATACCAAACGTTCCCATATCTGCTTGGTCTAAGATGAGACATTACTGCATCGGTTTGATTTGTAGGTATTCATGAGACTTGAGCATTCCATGCTGCTTTTCCTGTGTTTTGCCAAGCATTACAGTTGCTTTGGTTGGAAGAAATCATGCCTCTTTCTGATGGTAACTTTAATTTCTAGACTGAAATAGAGCTTCCAGTAATTTCTATTAAAAAGATGGAGTTGCTATGGATGCCACCACATTTAAGTAGGATACGTATTTAAGGTAACAAATTCAAGATTATAAAGTCCAAGCTTTAACAGAAAGCACCACAATATTAACTAAATAAGATTTATCAGTAATCCCCTGATCTCAGTCTCAGCATACAGTGAATCACGCAAAGCAAGGAATTGAATGGTGAATTACACATTCACTGCAAATGTCCTGCCAATGCTGGCTACAGCAGGCAGACTCAGTGTGCTTCATTCTGTTGTCCTGTCTGGCTGTGATCTTTGTTCTTTTGGCTCTGATAAGTCGTTTCCTTACAGGCAAACCTGCGCATCTGCTGTGACTCTTATTAAAATGAGTCAACAATTAATAGGATCAGCTTTCAACATTTGTTTCAATTTTGGATTAGCACAATACTATAACATGCACTGCTGATGCTGTTCCAGTAAAACAAAAAGCACAGTACAGGACTTCAAATGATTGTAGCTTGAAAGTAGTAGCTTATGACTGAGGTCCTCTGCCAAAACCACAGTGTTTCTTCACTAAGGTTTTTATTACTCACCTACACTTGTACACACTGCAATGATGGCTTTTCTGATGGTGAAGCAGTTCATCAACTATTTAATAAATAATGGAGGTTTCTTAAATAGAGAGAGAAAAGAAATGTTCAAACTGCATCTCCAGAAAGACATGACTGAAGGGACAGCTCTGAGTATAAGGAGTTCTGTTTACAGGAATAAAGTACTCCTCTTCCACATGCTTAGCTCCTGTATTGCAATACTTTCCCTTAAAGCTTTGTTTTCACTTTAGCCTTTGAACATGTATTATCAAGCACAAAATCTAGAGAGAAAATATGCAGTACTACTCTTTTACCTGTAGAGACTTTTCATGGCTTGTGTTTCATAAAATAATGTCAAAATCTTTTAGCAGATTTGGGCAATATTTTTTCTTTGCTTTTATTACGACTACAAGACTTACAAGTGAATACAGTTCCTGACCCTACAGCCGTGTACCATGAGCTTCATGTAGCTAGGAACCACAGGATCCAAAGCCACAAAACAAGAAACACCAAGAAAGAAAATAGTTACAATAAGAAGCAGCAGCTCCATCGCTCCAGGATTAGGCAGGGCAAGTTGACCCTGCAGCACAAGTCAGCTGCCCTGCTGTGACTGGCTCACTTCTGCACCAGGTAACTTGAGGTAATTCCTCCCTCCTTGTCAGCAGTGCCTTTTGCCAGTGCCATAACTCACGATGGCAACTTTCAGCTCGAGAGCTGCTTCTCACATGACTGCATTTCACAAAGTTGCAGAAGTGTCTGACTACATTGAAGTAATGGGAACACTGGGGAGTTCTGTATCCAGGGGGCACTTCCTCCCCTCCCGATCCCACGGTCTCTTTACAGCTTCCTACTTGTTTGATGAAGGAAGGGGTTGAGCAAGTTTTGTGTGGCTTTCTTGAGTTCCTACTGCATTAATAGTCATTTTGATTATAACTCTAGCACAAGAAAAGATTGACAGGATATGCCTCCACCGCGTTTGCCCAAAATTATTTTTTCATTTAAGTTTTCTCCGCAGAGCTGTGTAAGGTGAGCAATGTCCCCTCAACTATTGTTTTATGCAACACTGAAATTTTTCACTAAGTTTTTAACTGTCACCAGCATATTCTGCACAGATGGCAATCATAATTTTCTAAGGGCCCCAAGCTCCTATTTACTAAACAAGACACCCCATTTGCAAAAACAGATTTTCTGATCACAGAAGAATCACTTGCCTGGGCAAGGGTTGTAACACTGAGCCTTGTGTTTCTTTCACTTTATTTGTCAAGTTTTAAGATGATTTATTTTCTTCTTCCTTTTATCATATGTCAGATAAACAATATGACACCATGTTGGGCAGCCCAATTTAACTTCATATTAAGGAAAGCACCTGCAATACTGGGATCAACTGAAGGAAAAATGCAGCTGATACAAATCACTGGAATATCTCATACAAATATTTGGAATAATTCAAGTGGATTCATTAGCATTTACTTACCAGGCAAGTGCAGGGATTACTCAGACAATGACAGAAAGGCCTCCCCCTCTGTAATTCATAAGCCATTATAAAATAACAGTGTGCTTAGAGAAATTTGATCTAACTACAAATTTCACCATTTTGCTCAGTATTCATTGCTTCTGAACTTCTTTAACAAGTCACTGACACTTCATTCTTGTTCTCTGCCCAGTTATATGTGCAGCTATTTCATCTCAGCTCAGAGCTCTTTTGAAAACTATCCGTATGCTTTGAGACATGAAATCAGCTATTTCTGTTGATAAAAGGACTAAGAGAAAGCATTTTCAGAAACAGGATGCTAAACAACCCAAAGCAAAAAGCCCCTACAGACCTAAAGGGGAAAAAAAATAAAGTATCTAATTACAGAAGGTTGAAACTGTAACTGATTTAACATTTCAGAAGATACGAGCAGAAGTTGTAAAATACACGCACATTCAAGTAATTTAAAGAAATAAATGCATAATATAATATATCCAAAATGCAGAACAGCCAAAGATCCAGAAAGAAGTCAATTACTCAATACAAGTCAATAAAATTATCACTGATAGATGGAAACTGTTTCCCTGATCCAGCTGCTGAGGCAGTCCATGTGTCCTGCCAGCATCTGACAGCCCAGAGCTCATCCAGCAGCCAGCTGTCAGGGACACAAGTTGTTCCACCCACTCCCCTCCCTCCTCCTGGCTGCCTGCTCCCACCACTTTGTGTGCACCAGTGTTGGCACCCATCTAGCCTCAGGATGCGGTCTGGGAAAGTTAAGCCATCAGAAATGTAACCCCACCAAAAAACTAAAGCAGCCAGTTTCATGCATTCATTCACCTTAGATGCACTGGAGCTTGGGCAAAGATGCAAATTTATTGATAGGGAAAGGAAGCCAAGATTGCTTTTCCGGAAGCAAGTAGCCACTAGATAATATTGATTTTATTGAATCGTATCTCAGTGGGGTTGGAACAAACAGGAGGGACAGAAAGGGAAAAAAAGAATAAAAATAAACATTAACTAAAAATGGATGGCTTGAAATATGTCCTAATTATAGAACAGGCAGCAGGGTATTAACTGCACAATAGCATTACAGCAGGCTACCAGGCACTGCTTCCTGTTACACGAAAGGTTACAAGTAAATGTAAACTCGTGAACTTTATCATACAGAGGAAGGTGGGGATGGAGAGAAACCCTCTGGCCCCTTCAGAGCGGCTCCAGCGATGCAGCTGTGCGGCACCACGGCTGCTCCATGGCCAGTGCCTTCCTCCCCCAAGCCCGGCGCTCTCAGGCTCCCCAGGCACGTCAGTCTCCCTTGCCAAGTAATTAACAACCATCAGCTACGAAACACCGCAAAACAAGCAGCTCCCTGGGAATGCTCACTGCACCAAACCAGAAATATAAAGAACCCAAAGCTGGACACTTCACAAGAATTCAAGTGCTTCCTGCTTTTGACCTGGTTGAGGAAAAAAAAGTGAAGAATAGCCACAAAAAGCCTCGTTTAAGTGCATTTAGAGCCTTCCTGTGAAATCATTCAGGAAGGACCTTCCTTGTCCAGTTCCTTTAAAGCCTACCACAATTATGCCAGCTTTTACATTGCCTCTTTTCCGTAAGGAACAAGAAACCAATCACCATTTCACACTAACCCACTGGTTCATAATCATCCTTATGTAAGGAAGCCAAATACAAGTTGCCTGGAATCCAAATGGGGAAAAAAATCCCTTAGCCCTTAATTACCAGAGATGACCACTCTTTGTGCTGTCCACAGAATTCACTCCAGGTTAACAGACCTGCACATACATGCAGTTGCCTCTTGAACATTATACAGATTGAAACAGCTTTACACTTCATGCCCTGAACAGGATGAGAGATTCAAATTCAGAAGTATTCTATTGTTTAGTTCTCTCTCTTTTCTAGACCTCCATTTAAAATCTACTGTTTAAAAAACAATGAGAAAAAGAACAACTGTATGATGAATTTTGAATGCCATTTCTTAAAATCTTTTAAGCTGGAGACTTCAAATATCTTTTTTCTATGCAAACTTGAAAATTTATCATACTGTTCCAAAATGTTTAATCCTCCTATGAATATTTCTTTGTGTGTGCAAATGGATAGGAAATGCTAGTTTTTTAAAAAAAGTAATGTAATGTAAAAAGACATTAAACCCAACTACACTTCAAGAAGAGAAATAATTTTGAAACGGCTGAAATTTTGTCCAACACACCACAAGGATGTGCAAGCTTTCACTTGCAAACATTTCAAAACACAACTGTTTGAAGGCGTCAGGACAGACCAAAAAAAGGCTGTTCCCACCCAAACCACCGCTACCCCAGAGTGAGACAGCACCTACCAAAATAAGAAGTTCCATCCTCTCCATCCCTCCACATCCCTGTAATTCCCACTGCTCACTTCTTACCAGCTCTAGGGCTCGCTGGGTTTCTCTCCAGGCCAGTGTAACCCCGCACAGCTCCCGGGCAAGTGGACACGGGTTTTACCACCAGAGTGCTGTGCTGTGGGAGTGAGTTGAGCTGGCTGGTGGATGAGCCCAAGAGTCCCAGGGAGGGACCTGGCAGCCTCCTGCCAGCAACTGCCCACTGGATCACTTGAGCTGCTCGCAAAACTGCAGCCCAACAGAATGTTGCTGACTCCTATGTAATATTTAGAGTTTTCCTTAGAGCCTCAGTTCTTGGCATCAGAAGAAAGAGCATTGAAATATTCACTAAAAAAAGTGGATGGCTTGCATGATGGGGAAGAAAGTTTTCCAAAACAGAGAGCAAATAAACTCTATGAAATTACTCTCAAAAATAACATTTCTTTAAGGTTAAGCATTTGATTTCTCTTCTAATACAAGATTTGGCCATACTCCAATCCCTCTCCACCTCACATGACGTAAACCAACTGTTGTCTCCCCTTCTTTTTGTTTCCTTTTTTATAGTGACAGGTCATGACTGCAGGGGTTTTCTCACAAGAGAGCAAGGGCAATCATAATGCCTTAAATATTTTACAGCAACATAAAGGAAAGATAATGTTTCCTAACTACCTGTTCTTCTCCAGGTCAAGCATTGCCTGTCAAACTGTAAGAAATACACAGGTACTAAAGTTCCAAACTCTTAGCACTGAAGAATTTTAATCCTTTTGTTTTATAATAATTATAAACCCAGGGCAGAAGGGAAGAGAGAGGGAAGAGGAGAATTACATAAAATTTTCAATTTTTAGTAAAGACTCAACAAATTCACTGGGTTTACAAGCACTGATGTAAACCAACAGACATTTTCTGTTTATACAACACCTACCACATAAAAGACTAACATAAGACCCAGTGCTGCAGTCACAAAGAAAAGGATAATGGTGGCACTAATGAAAATAGTGGGGGCCCTGTTGACTTTTGGGCCATGGTAGCAATGATCCTTTGAAAAGACATTGCTTGAAATCAGTTTTTTCCCCTTACAGTGAATACTACTACTAAAAGAATATAAATCTATGAAGTTCAAGTCTTCAAAAACATCAATGCTCCAGGAAAGGTACGTTCTACATATTTGATGTGGGCCTTTAGTACTTGGAAAAACTGCTTTGCTCAGGTACCTGTACATGCTCAACTGCCCATACTGACAGGAATGAATGAACTGCTATGTGAATTTATACTTCCTATAGGTACTGTCCCTCCTTTTGCCCTCTCACCCAGTCCCAGCAGTCAGCACTGGAAGGATTTGTGTTTCAGACTGGAGGCAGCCAAAGCTTCAGCAAGAGACTCACTCCTTCTCTGACACTGTTTAGCGGGGTCTGGGGATATCTGTCCACTTGATTTAAAACCCACACAGACTGGAATTACTTTCTGTCACCCGTTCTCTGTGCACTGTCTATATCCATAGGTTTCCTACACCTGATAGTATAATCTATGTCACCTTAAAGCATGTACAAATGTATTTGTACATCACATAATCTCAAAAAAAAAAAAAAATCAAATATCACAAAATATCACAGCTTCACCCTCTATTTGATGTTCAGACTGCCACTGTTACATGTAAGAATTCTGTAGGCCTTGACCTTTGCAAACTGAAAGTAAGCCAAGGGGTAAGAGGAAATAGTAGTTATAACACATAATCCTTCTTGAAAAATCTGTAAGGGTTCATGTCACATTTACAGGAAAAGGATATGCATTACATATCCTTGAAAACAGCTATTAAGAGAGAAATCTCTGAAAAAAAAGTTTCCTATATCCACATGTCAGTTCTTCTCAGGATACAACAAAATGGTATTTAAGGAGTGGGAGGAAAGGTGGGATTCCCATCCCTCTGGTTGATTTTTAAAAGCTAGAGGGAAAAGGGCAGTTTCAAACTTGCTCATAAAACAGATAAGGAACCAATAGAATTTTTTTAAAACAAGTATTTTTTATACACCCCCCCC
>VZTH01003961.1:601584-623606 GCA_013397815.1 Aleadryas rufinucha | reverse complement strand
CCAAAAAAAAAAAAAAAAAAAGCAGATGCCCACAAGTACTGAAACCAGGAGAACTGGGTAGAACTATTTGCATACATCTACTCCAAGCTTCTCTAGCAAATCTCAAACTCATTCCACCAGTGACTCCCTTCCCTCTCTTTAGTCTTAGAGGGCTTTCCAGAGAGGGAGACTGGCTTACTAAACCCAAACCTTCCACAGATCAGCTTCACCCATCTCTCTGTGGAAAACCTAATTCAGAATATTTGCTGTCTTATATTAAGTGTTAGGGTTGGGTGTGCCTTTTGATTGAACTTACCCCAAGATGAATTTTTCTCAGAACTGAAAAATGCAGTTACTTAGAAGTAAAGCACTATTTTCAATAGTATTCTTTAAAACTCATTTACAAGCATACAATGGAAAAAATCCAAACCTTTCACTGGATGGTGCAATAAAAGACATTTTTTTTTAAATTCTGGAAGGCAATTCTGTACATTAAGTGTAGCATAAGCATCAGTTAAGTAGATTATTGCAACATTATACATGAAAAGCTGGGTATCAGTCACAAGTGTACACCTACTTCCTAAAACAAGGATATAAGTTTTATGCAGGATATAAATCTTAGAAGCAATGTTTTCTCACAGATATGTCCTATAGAAACCTTACAGCTATGAACACAGCTCAGTGAACCTGGCAAATAAGCCAGGAACTGAAACCACTTATAAACATCACAAAACGGATTTGCTTTTAAGAAAGTCCCGAGCTGGTGAAAGCAGCAGCTAAACAAGCCAAAAGCAGCGGGGTTACTGGTGTGGCAGATGTATCAGGCAATCAGTTCAGGAGACTTCAAGCTCATTTACTGAGAATAGGAGGAAAAAGCCACCAGAGCATTCCAGCTGTATTGCATCACAAGGCAGCTGATGTTCACCGGTTTATTTGCCTCGGACTAGAAAGTTTTAACTCTTGGTGTCTCTGGACACAAATACACCCGAGTCTTGAAGAGATTAAAGTTTAACAGCAGCATCCCAGTCAGCCTTACCTGGTTCAGAAGACATTGTTAGCAAATGTAATCCAGTACCACTGCATGAGGAACTGATTCTGCACTGGTAATAACCCTATGAGAGGCTCACATTTATCCCATTTACAAGCCCTACAAGTTGCCAGGAAGGACTTCTCCCCAGATGCTCGGTATGTGCTGACAGTTTACATGCTGGGTCTCTCAGTCACACGATGCTCCTCCTCCTCTTGGAGGGCCAGCCTGTGCTGAGAGGAGAAGCCTAAGCTACGAAAACCAGGCTGCTTAGAGAAGAGAGCGAAGTCTGTTCACGAGGAAAGAGGGAAAACAAAGAAATCAGCTTATGTAACGTACAAACTGCTGGAGAAAGAAGGAGGAGGAGGAGAAGGAGGGACTACTGTAAGTTGTTTTGTCTAACACCTCAGCCACTATGAAAGTTTTGTCATTATCAATTGTGTTGCTGTTTGAAATTAAAGCGGCATCAAGGTTAATGGACAAGTTAGTACATTTTTCTGCTTGGTGCTTTGTTCTCCCTTTTTATTGCACGGTGCTCATTTCAAATCATCTTCTGCATTTCCTAATCTCTCTTTAAATTTATGCATAGAGTGAAGTACATATGACACACAGGATACCAGAGCACTGATCGAAAGAGTGTACATTAAAGAACTGTTATGAAAACATTAGTTTATTTGCCATAAATGAAGATTGATTAGAATAATTTAAAATCAATTTTTAAATGACATAAACTACATATCGTGCTCCAGGGCACAATACAAAGATATTAGAGTGAATTACGAACTGAGGAAATACACAGTTTCAAAAAGCAAAAGGATTAACTGGAAAGGGAAGTTACTGCAAGTAACTTTCTTTTGTTGTTCAGAGCTCCCACACCATGTGATCCCCCAGCTGGCACACTTTCATCTCAGCAGGAGAAAAAACCTGGGATTTAAATCCAGCCCTGTCAATTCGGGTAACATGAATCAGAATATAGCAGCCAGCTGAGGTCATTTTCAAGCACTGCACTGCTCCAAACCACAGCTCCCTGCAGCCCCTTCCATCTGCAGCCTCAGAGTCCCCGCACTCACAGCACCGCAGAGCTGCTCGGAGGGCTGAGCACCAAGGGTTACGGGGAACACACTTGCAAAACAATCCGTGAGTATCTGTTTGTCACTGAGGGGACAGCCCTCTGGAACGGGGCACCTAATTGTTTCCTTTCTATTACAGATGTTGAACGGCAGGGGGATAGTGCCAAAACCACCAAAAAAACAACTTTCTTCCAGTTATTTCAACACTTTGGTGCATTTTTCGTCTTGAGATGAGCAGATGCAAGCTCCACACAGATGGATTTAAAACCTAAATGGAACACATTTTTAGCACTTTGGCCAAGATTTACAAGTTTTCTTTCTGTTTTGAGCATTTATTTTAAACTGCTGAGCTAGGAAGTTGCATTTCCTCATCCCCGATACGCCTAGCAAGTAATCCCAGGCTCCTTAAAGACACATACTAATTTTATTCACCCAGATCTTCAATGCATCATTAACATAAAAACAGCATTAGCTGAGTTTCATAATCAGACCAAGTGAACTCCAGTGCATAAGTTACATTTGTATTTTGGAAGTTCACCTCCAGGAGTTCAAAGCTTGCCCCTGTTGCTTGAGCTTGCACATGAAGTACCTTTATAAAAGAACACCTCATCTCTCCAGAAAAGCCTTTTTTGAGAAGATAAATTTTCTGCTCAGTTTCCCACATTTGGAACAAAACACTTTCCCCATGAGTCTGGTTTGTCCATCTGCCAGTGAGGGCTTTGCCAGCCTTTCTTCAGCCAGGTCTACTCTTCCCAATCCAGGAAAACAACTGATAATGCCTGTCACACAAGTGCATGCCAGATTTTAAATTCAGATTGGATCAGCAATATAGTTTTCAACTTTCACACAAACAATATAGTAGGTTAGAAACCTATAAGGCAAATGGCCACAAAATAATTTAAGAAGCAATTATTTCAGATAAGCAGCCACATAAATGGTTACTGACCACTGCAAGCAAAGAGAAGAGAAGGGGTCACACAAGGAGAAGTAGGGGCCAGACAGGAGTCACTGCAGCTCTGCTACCACTCAGACAGAAGAAATTTTACACACATGAAGGAAACCGGGGATCCTATTTCACTTCCAGAAGTAGCAACATTAAAACAGGTATAAAGAAGTCACCATTGCCTATCTTTGAAATACATATTTAACTCCTCATTTTTTAAAAGAAGTAATATATTAATTGTTCCATATCTATTTGATTAGCTAGCAGATAAGGGGATTTGGAAGAGATTAAACTGCTAGAAGGGGAATATCTCATTAATCTATTACCCTGGTTTCACAAGTGTTCTACGCCCAACTTTGCTTACTCTAAAAGCAGAAACATGCAAATTGCACAATGCAAGCAGTAGTTGAAAACTCATCAACAAGATCAACAAGAGGTGCAGCTATATCCTCCCTGTCACCAAAATATGCCTATGAACTTTAAAGAAAAGTTAATTAAAAAATAAGGTTAGTTTTATTAATTTTCTCTAAAAGCCAGATGAAGAGGCATGGAGAACAACTAGTTAAATAAAACAAACATTCTCATTAGTGTGTCATTAAAGTTGTACTACTAAGATAAGAAGTTGCTGTCATTTAGTATAACTAGAATAACTACACACACTAAACACAGTATGCTTTTAGTCCTTGCACAGCAGACTAGTTCTGTGAAACTATGTTAACCCAAATCAAAATTATTGGCTCATATATGACTTCCTCACTCCAATAATTAAAAGTTTTCACAAACATCTCACTATAAATATATGGCACTTACTTTTTTTCCACCTCCAAGCACTTCTCAGACTAAACAACACCAGCTTTTTCTCAGTACTTTCCCCATTTTGCAGACAAGGGGACTCAAACTGTGTACATAACTCATTTGAATATTCTTAATGTGATGAAGTTCAGAAGGAAGTCACATGAGTACTGTTAGGAAACCTGGAAAGCTGAACTAAGTATTAAAGAGCTATATGAGCAGCATGTCCCTGTGACACACAGCCCCCAAAACCAAATTGGCTCATGTGACAGTGAATCACAGTCCAGCACTCAATGTGGCTGTCTTCTGCTTCTCTCCTTACTGCAGACTCACTTCAGGCACACAGTGTTTGAAAAGGTTTGCTGAGGATGATGCATCAGAACATGATGCACAGCTTGTGAAAGCCAGTGACGGAGAGGGAGTTTTGTCCCAGCCAAAGGATCAGTAAGCTACCTGCACCCTGACACAGAATTCAGAAGGAGAACTTCTGAATTTTGATCCGGAAACACTTCCCAACTTTCTTTTTCCATGTGAGAGATCTATAGACATCTCAGTGAGTCCGAGAGAAAGGCCCCTTTCACAGGGCTCCCATAAAGCAGCCGTGGTTGACTCACACTGATCTCCTCTCTCTCTTCTCCATTACACCCCAATACTTCAAAATCACAGCATTTGGGGCATGGGCAGAAATGAGAGCATGCTTTGTCCTCATCTCCAAATAGTTCCTGAGGTGCTATTAAAAGCCCCTCTCACGAGCCTGGCAGTAGTCTGCACAGGGGTTCAACTTGGCTCCCAGCTATTCTTAGGGAAATGGGATCAGCTACAGGACACCACACACCCATGTCCCAAAATGACCCTCACTTCTGTCAGACCTTCCACATGCTGTCTTTTTCATGACTCTTGGCATAGTCTAAAATCAGTAACAAGTGATTTCGTGCGGAAGCCTGGATGGCTTAAACAAAATATATGAAAAAAGCCCCCAAAGCACACAACTTATTTAATATTGCTGTCTTGTTAAACTGCATCCTTCAAGCTTTACCCCAGTGGCATGTGAGGAAGGGAAGAAACAGCCATATCACAACTCAAGATTTGCAGGCATGTAATGAATAAAAGGAGGCGGGGGGAAATTCTATATTAAGGAAGTGACCTACAGAAACCAGTGATCACCAGGAAAAGCAGGGAGGAGGGAAAAGTCCACACAGAAGTGTGCTGGGTGAGGAGGAAGTTTAGTAACGCGCATTCAGGACTGCTGCAACAAGGAAAAGAAACAGTATCTTTAAAAATATGGGCAACTAACCCTCACCGAGGTAAGAAACACTAAGGGACAGTGATCTGCAGCCCAAACTGAAACACGTTTGCTGAAAAGACATTTTCCTTTCCCATTTTGAAAATCAGGAACATCTATCACTCTCCTCCCTAGCTCTCCTGGTTCACATGCAAGGAGATGCAAGAAAAGCAATCTCAAGGTGGGTGCGATGAATAATTACCATGCTATAATTAGAAAGTAAATAGGAGTATTTTTCCATCCTTTTTTTCCTTTCTTCCAGCTCAGCTCTATTATGTGCCCCAAAGGGAAAGCCTGTGGTTTTCTCAAAGAACACACAATAGAAGTTCTTAGAGGAAAAGAACTTTTTGTCCTGTGTTTGCACAGATTTTACCATTATAGCATTTTGGTGTCTCCAGTTTAGTCCAAGAGTAAAGTAATACAAGCAACTACAAAACTCTCCAAACAACTCATGAAATGGTTGCTATTCAATTAAACCAGAGAACTATATCAAAGATCATTGAGTGCCATTTATTCTATTAGAGCTTACAAAAGGACTGTTTCTTCTATCGCAACTCAGTATTTTACACTAACCATATAAAGTTGGGTTTCTGTAGCTTAAAGTATCTTCCAGACTTTAAAAAAAAAAAAATTAAAATCCAAGAATCTGTGGTTCATTTTTCAATTAATCTTCTTTAGTGAAGAAAGATCAGCAATTGTTAAAGGATTTCTGGTTTTAGACATGAAAAGTGGCCAAAGGCTACATCTCCATCAACTGGGTTTGATTTGCCAATTCTTCTGTTTAAAAAAAAGAAGTTTACCAGTTCTTATTCTAAAACCTCCTTTATAAATATATACAAACAATAAATATATATCCTACAAAATCATGCTGTGATTTAGGGAAGCAGAAATTACTATTTCCAGTGTTATCCATTCTATTACACTACACAGAGTTAGCAAATAGAAGAGTTACCAAAGAGAAGACACCCTGAGACGCTGCTTTTTCTCGTGGCATCTTCATTGCTTTGTCCTTCCCATGCATTCCTCAGGCCTCCTGCCTCCCACAGAGCTGCTGCCTTGTCCTCAGCGACAGCATTACCTCCAATGGCGATGTCCCTGCCTGCCACTGCACCTTCCTACAGCCAGGACACACAGCCAGACCAGCAGAGCCAGGAGGGCAGCTCTGGTGCCTCAACAGCTTGGGGTCATCACGTAGCTGTTACCACAGAAACCCATACCCTCCTTTGAGGAAGGGGGGGGGAAAAAGGGAAGAGGGAAAAGCCTGTGGTCTACCCTAACAGTGTTGTGCCACCCATCTTTACTCACCTTCACAGATCAAACATCATTTAACATATTTGCAAAATGGCACAGACTCATTTTCCAGTTACTGTAGCTTTTGGTCACACACAGACACACAAAGCACACGTGCATCCCACAAAAAAAAGACCATGACCCAATCCAGGAAGATCACCACACAGAATTCTCCATAGATTCAGCAGTACAGTGAAAGGCTAAATTAGTATCTTTAAAATTACCCTTTCCACATTAAAAATCCAGACTCACAAATGAAGCAGATCAAATTGCAGTAACCGTGATTTCACTTCCATATAAAAATCAAATTAAGGCAGTGCTAGATACCAAAAATAAAGTACAAATTATTCTTGGTTTGAGTTAATAAAACCTACATGAGGGATTCACAACAAACAGCAGAGTGGAATGCATTAATACACTTCTGGGGCAGATAAGAGTACACAAAACATGATCAGGCAAAAAAAAAAAAGATTGAAAAAACAGACAAATATTCTTTATCTGACAAGAGCAGTAGCAAATGTTTGGGTAGCCCACTGCAGAAGGTATCAAACACACAAGCCCCATGGTTTACAGCATCTGTTTATGGATCACCCATGTCAGCAGATGCCTTTGTGCAACTGTATTTTACCAGATGCTGAAAGCCATATTCACCATGAATTTGTTTAGTCTTTCCCTGGTAATCTCATTTACATTTCTTGAACAGAATATGCAACAGTACAGGCATTTTTAACCTATTCCACCTTAGGTCTGACTCTGTGCTTTCTGAGGAGGAGAAACTTGAAAGCACAAGACCTTTTTCCTTCCACCTTTCCCCATCCTCCCTGTCACATTGTAGAAACCATCAGAGGAGCTTTCTCCAGAACACGTCAGTTCCTAAAAATCACAGAAGCATGGAATGGTTTGGATGGGAAGGGATCTTTGGAGGCCAGGCAGTCCAGCCCCCCTGCATGGGCAAGGACATCTTTCACCAGATTGGTCTCAGGACAAAAAACGTCACTATCTGTTCACAATTATTCCCTTCCACCTCAAATATATATACAGCTGTCCTGTATTTAATCAATTTAATCTAGTGTTTACAGGACAGTCAGCAAACTGGGCCCTTCTTTGCAGGGCTTTTTCTTCCCTGCTATTAATATATAGTGCTGATTTTTTTCCAATCCATCCAGCCTTGTGTACCTCAAGTGTCCAGAGAAAAGTGATCACAAGGAATTCTACAAACCAATTTCATTCAAAAAAGGAAGGTAAAAATACAGACAGTGGTGACAAATAAGAGAATGTAGAAGTGTATTTCAGCTTTCGGAGCAGTAAGGGTCAAAGATCAGAGAGAGCTGTGAGTGTTTTTATATAGTGAAGTGATGCTGATAGTTAAACATAGCCTTCGAGACCACATCCGCACTAATGAAACTGTAATTTCCTTTAAATTATTGCCATCCACACACCAGACCTCATCAGCCAGACAGTAATAACTTTTCACCATTTATTTCAACACAAAAGCAATCAATAAGCTTTTCCCTACAGTTCCTTTACTGCTGTCTCTGAGCTCTAAAAACCTGGAATCAGAGAAGATGCCAGCTATAAAACAGACACAGCCAGGTTTCATTGTTGTCTTTCTTATGGAAGGAAATTCTAAAACACCACCTGATCTTGTGATAAACAGGATTAAAGCAGTGCAAAGAATCTTAATCCATTAAAACATGATAAACAGACTAGAGTATCAAAGAACAGCAAGTAGATTACATCTGATTGAGAGGCTTTTCCCTCTCATCATGACTGTGTCCTAGGCATTGTTTTGCACTTAAAATGTTTAGCAGCAGATTGAGAGAATATCACATTTCTGCTCACACAAGCTGAGGACACTCATACACAGAAAACCCACCTCAGCTGCCAACTGAAGTTTTGCTCCTGTGTTAAGCAGCAACTAAAAAAGCCTCCTACAGTTTTCAGAATAGTTCAACAGTGGGAAAATTTTGGAATATTTGAAATATTTTCAGGCAAACCAGGGAAACACTAGGAATAAGACCAATAAAGTCAGTAACAAGTCCGGAAAATTTAATTCAATTGTTTAGAAAGACTATATTTTACAATCAATCAAATCAGCTTTATGAACACACACACACAAATATTCAGTCTCTTATGGCCTAACCAGGCCACAGCTTGCAGAACAAGTGGTAATATGGGCAAAATTGGTGGGCAAGGCTCTTCATCTACAGTGTTCCAGACTAAGATTTTTAAATGAGCATTTCCCCAAAATAACAGGATGCTAGCAGATAACAGAGGGGTGCAGCATTGCTGACTTCACTGAGGGCACAGAGCTCACACTGCTAACCGTGAGTATTTCATCGTGTTAGATTTTAACTGTTGTGTTTCAGTTCTTAGGCAAAGCTCTAATTCCATCACTGAGCTTTTGAATTTATTTTGGCTTATAGAAGCTATCTTTAAGAGTGTTTGTAGCAGCTTCCACAGTTGAAACTGACTTACACACAGAAATCTTGACAAGCCAAGGGACTAAAACACTTGCCAGTTACATTATAGTGGGTGGCCAAGTCATAACAGCAACATAAGGCTCCAAGCAATGGCGTGAACAAGAGCTACTGAAGAGAACAGACACCAAAATTAGTCTTGGAAACTGCCTTGACACATAGAGCTGCCAGAGAACTATTTCAGCTGCAGAGAAAAGTGGCACAGGATCTTTAAAGAAAGGCAACAGGTAATCTTATATAACCTATGAAGCCTTTTGTTATTTTAGAGAGCTGAACAATTCTTGACCACAGTGAACAAGTAAAATGAGCGTAAATTATTAATTCTATGTCCCAATCTCAATGTAACTGCTAGAAGCATGGCATGGGAAACCATAAAACTATTTTGAATCACAAGAAAGACACTTCATGCTTTCACTCATCTTCCTGAGTATCAGTGACCTCCTTAAGAAAGGGAGGAGAATAAAAAAATAAAATAAATATTAGCTTGTGTAGAAAATAGGACAGCAGTGTGAGAGAATACAAAGGATACTGATACTGAGGAAGAGATATGATGAAGAAAAATTCCAGGTAAGAAGTTCAGGTCCTGCCCTGCAGAATGACTCATTACAGAATCAAGTTGTTCTTTAAAGAATTATTACAATCTCTTGAGCTGATTTTCCCTCTACTACTCAAACAGCAGCTATGTTCAACACCTCTCCAGGGAATACACCACACAACCCATGGCACTACTTAATGCCTTCAAAACAAAACCCTTGGTTGTAGAAAAGTCTGTAATTCAGGTCTTCTGCAGCCTCAATCCCCAGTTCACGACCCGTTGCTGAAAAGATTTGCATAAATGTTTGTTTCAATCTTAGCTAACAATTTTAAAACAGATTCTCAGAACTATAACCATACCAACACCTAACTGGGCAGGTGAACATGGGTTTTGTTTTGTTTTTTGGTAAGAGTTACTACTTGTAGAAGTGGAACAGACAAGTTACAACACTGTTTAATATCAGGGTTAGCTGCACCTACACCCTCCCTGTGAAGGTAAAATGCGTCTGTGGTAGTGGGAAAACCACAGCAAAAAAGTACAGTCTGAAGAAGGCACAAGCCTGAAAATGTCTACAGATAGACGTTTTCATGTCTTGTGTACAAGACATACAAATGTCTTGTACACAAGAACTGCTATGAAGGCTCCTACAAAGATCAGCAGCTGGAAAAGCACTTCTACTTGAAAAAGCACTTCTGCTAGCCATCTGCCAGGACTAGCAGGCTATTCTCCCCTCCGATTCACTGGCTGCTCTGGGTTACCATTCTTCTGAAGGACTGGAGACCAGCTTGAGCCCAGAAAGCATCATCCTGATAGCAGAATTCACATCTCAAAGTGTCTTCTCAAGTTTTCTACTGACAGGGACCTCATGACACTGGCAGTGAGTTCAATCTTTCCTGTTCAGTTTCTGAAGCATGGTGTACCACTGGCTTTTCATCATTCAGCAGAGTTTAAAGTTCTCTTTAATGTTTGCTTCCTATAGCCAGTAGGAGTCTGTGATTCACAATATGCCAGAATAAAAGCCTGCTGAACATCTAAATGACAGGTAAGTTATATGGCTACCTGTGACTGAGGGTGGCAGCATGGAAAACCCACACAAAACCCCCTCAGTGACCAAATGGCTCCTTCCAGTCCTGAGCTCCACATTCCCAAATGCACTCAAGGACTTACTTTGCTGAGATATTCATCAAAAAGTAAACAATTCCCATGGCTCTTGTAAGTCCAAGTAATATTTTTATACTTAAAATGAACAGCTAATTATATAGTAAGAGCAACTGAATGAACTGTGGGGAAAAAAAAAAAAAAGGAATAATTCCACTTCAAGATATTCTGTTGCTGGCATGCAGTCATTTCTTCCCATCCTGTTCTTCTTCCAACTTTGAATAACAATTACCTGGGAGGAGTATTTTTCTGCAACTATTTGCAGAACAGCTCTGAGTCTTCAGGTCCTTCAATTAGACAAGGTGGAACCTCAAGGAAGGACAAAAGTACTTCTATACTAAATGCAAGCCCCTCCAGAAAAGACTAAAAAAACCTACCACAATTCACAGACATATAATTCATCTGCCAGTCTCTCCCATTTAGTTACTCATCATCTCACTGCACAGGTTTAGGATGGTGATCTGCTTTAGAACAAATTCAACCAATTTGATGTTTTCTAAAATCTGGTGCAGCACTTTCCAGCATCTTGGGAAAAAAAAGTGTTAGTGCCTGCATTTTGACCCCACCCATACAAAGCATAAAAGGCACCAGCAATCTTACATTACTAAGGCCCAGCAAACAGACCAACAGTAGCAGTGCCTGTGTCAGCAGGTTTATCCTCCCACATCCAGTGTCTGGAGAAATCCATTATTCCACGAGACTTGCAAAGAGAACAGTTTGTAAACAGGCACCAGGACTTTCCAAAACAGCTGGCCCTTCAGAGGGAGCTGCAGGCTTTAACCTTGAAACAGCCATGCTGCTGTAAGGAGACAGTGAGGAGCCTGGGCTTTTTTGGTTTTTTGTTTTAATGTTCACTATACTCCAGTAAACAGCAAAAACAAAGTGTATTGAAAACGAAGCATGTTTAAAACCTCCACCAAGCAGCAGCCCAGACACAACGTATAAATAAATCCAAGTCATGTCAAACAGCATTCCACAGTCATGTGTCAAGAGGAAAGCAGAAAGACTTGTCTGTTTGAAGAAAACAATTGTGATCGTTTATGCGCAAGCCACTTTCCTATATATTGACTCAGGATTTTACCATTTAATGACAAGTGTCCTGAAAGCTTAGTAAGTATAGACATCATAAATAAGATTCTTATGACCCCATTATATCCTAGGTTGTATTTCTAGACACTATTTAGTTGAGAGTTCATTCAAAATGCCCTTTTATTGTGAGATGATGTACCTAACTTTGGCTTACACTCTTAAAATAACCCAAATCAAATCACTACTCAGTACGACCCATCATCTCTGCTGGCCCCCAAAGCCCATTTATTCTAAAAGAATAAATCTCCTTCAAGAGATCATGTAGCAGATTACACTGACAATCATTTGTTTGCATTAAGCATAAACATCGGAGACACTTGTAATAATCTACCAAAGATTAAAAAAAAAAAAGCCTTAAAAAAAACCCCATTAGTTTCCAACAGACATTTAACAGTTCCTCTCTTACATGGAAATGGGATGCCTACTATGAAAGGCCAGATGCTCAAATGGATTAAACAGTGTCTAGCCTTTAAATCCTGTATCGACAAATCAAGACTGACCTAGTGACCTAAAGTAAAAATTAATAATAAAAAAGTATCCAACAGACACATATAGACCAATCAAGACAGAAATGTAAAAAATTTCTGAGCTCAAGACTGTTTGGACATTTACATGGTGCTCATCAGAGAATATAAGAGAGTGCAGAATGTAAAGTCCCCTATTTATCCTTGACACATGTTTAGCAGACGCAGTGGGAAAGCAGGCTCCTCAGCACAGCCCCAGTTAGCAATCAGGAGAAATCACCTCCGGAAAGGGTACACAAGCCATTACCTTCCTGCCAGTAGGATTGTTGCCGTCTGTGAAGACTTGCCAACGAGACAGTAATTCACACGCAGAGACAGTGAATCCTGTGTGCCTTCCTCGAAACAGAGCAGCGAACAGAAACACATCCCACAGCAGCATAACCTTGGGAGGGTTGCCCTTCACTCCCGGCAGGTCCAGGATAACACCTGAAGGGTGAAAGTCTAATCTCTTTCCAAGCACAAAAGCCAATCTGCCCCTTTCCTTCTGACAATGCAATTACAGACTTGTGACTTGCACGTGGGAACAAGTCCACTGCAGTCCATTAAGAGCAAGTTTTGCATAAATCACCAACTTCAAAGGCAATGCAATATTTAAATGCTGGAGCAGGAACGGAATTTTTAAAAAGGGTTGGTTTTTTTTTTTTTAATTACAAGTTGATAGAGCTTCCATTAAGAGTGCTCACCCAGTTCCACCAACATGAGAGTGTTACATGATGTCTGAAAGGAATTCAGGCACATATACCAGCCTCCCACAAGCACAAGAAAAGCTCATTCACCACAAACAGTTAAAGTACTCAAAGAAATAAAAACCCTCTCAACCTCCCACACACACTTTTGTTAGGCACCAAGACTTGAAAAGCATCTTGTAGGTTAAAAATTTATCTTAGTCAAATATGTTGCAATCGTGACTTATTAACTCTATCAGTAACTTTCCACCCAGACTCCAATGCACTGACATTTTCAGTGCATAAAAGCAGAGGACAGAGCGGTTGAATTAGCACTGACATAGTTTTAATTAAAAGCCTCTAGTAGTTTTCTCCCCTGCACCAAATAAAAATGGCAGTTCTGGCAAGAGGGATACAGCATAAATCTTTTATTTGAAAAGGTAAAGCCCATATGTGATTAAAAACATCTGCTGAAGTAACATTTTGCATTTTTGGGGTGCAAAATTTTAATGTCCCTTGTTTAAGTGAGCAATCTGCATTGCACTAATATGTTCACCATGCATATATTATGAAAAAATTGAATACTGCTAGCTCCTACAACACAGCAAAAAAAGTATTCAATAGGACACGAAAACCTTACAAGGATATACCTCTAATTTTATTTTCCCATTTAAATTAAATCCTGCCATCAAAACAGTCACAACATTTGCTGAGAATCCTCAAAACTCATGTTAAGTCTCTATACAATTAAGCTCTATAGAGAAATAGTCCAAAATGTTTGGTCAGTTGGTGAGTTAGAAAGAGGGACAGAGGGTGGGAACGAGGAGTGGAAAACCTGCTCCTGCATTCTGCCTCCCTTACGCTGCTTCCTCTGGGCAAACTGCATAAAACACCCTAAACATCATTGTATCACCAGCTCTGCTCGAGCATTTCCCCCTCGTCTCACCCTTCATGCCAGTATGAAAACCAAACACGTATCACATCCAAAAAGAAATCACCCAGACAAAAAGCAGTCAGCGTGAAAAGACATGTAAATCAAACAGATCTGGCAGCAAACAGCATTTCATAAAGACAAGAGATATGAATTGCTCCATTTGTGTCAGTTTGGCCAGTTATTGTTCTGACTTACTACTTTAACTACCGCAGATTAAACTGCTTGAACTGCAACAGACAAACAAAGATCCTTAAAACACAATCCCCCCACACCCTCCTAACAATAAGCATTATTTCCGTGGTGTTGCCATCCTCAAATCTTAAAGCCACTACATCAATTAAAAATTACATACATACAAAATGAATTTAGCACCTACCTTGCAAAAAACTTGCTCCTCTTGGCTAGAAATCGTTAACAGTTTTGGTAAAATCCTTTTATGTGCTCCTCCAGCTAGCTAATTCCAGCCTTCCATTAACGCACTCCATTGCAGATAATTGCCGACAGCACACGCTCCCCTGCTTTTGCTGGTTCCCAACCCAGCGAGGATAATCACATTCCAGCAGGGAGTGAACAGATGGCAGCCTCCATGGTAACCAGTCCTCCCCAGCTAGTGGTAGCACTGGGAGACTCCCGAGGAGCGGGGCAACAAGCGCTCTTTGTGCTCCAGCCTCCCCAAGCCCGAGCGCAGGCAGAGCCGGCTCTAGGGCTGACTGGGCATGCCTGGCAGGTGCCCTGCCTTCGCGGGCAGGCACGACACCTGAACAAAAGCTGGTGACCAGGTTTAACCTTGACACTGCCTGTTCCCGCGGTGTGCGGGGGGAAAGGGGGTAAAACACCCTCTGAGATGGAGGTGAAGCTAAGCGGGAGTTCTATTTGCTATTAAAACAGAGCGCTCAGGGAAATTAGCTGGGATCTGGTTTTCCCCTGACAAAATGACTTTCTGAAGGCAGGCTTATTTCCCCCGAATGGGTTTGATTTCAGCACGATGGAAGAAACATTTGCTGCCTGATCTCTATCTCCTGGACTTTGAAATTGCTCCCCCCAAGATACCATAATCTATTGCTCAACAAGACCTGCACAGACCCTCTGTTTCGGTCTCAGGGCTTCTGTCAGGCTTATCTGCTCTGCATCTGCCGAGATCAATGCTGATTCAGCAGCAGGCAAAACTGCCCTGTCTCTCTGCTGCACAGTCAGGAGAGGCGTGTCTGGAAAAGCCTTTTTTTTCCATATCAAAGGTGTGCCTGAAACCTCTGCTCTCACCGGGCCAGACCCTGCACAGCTCCACACCTACAGCAAAGGTGTGTGCACCAGCTCAGAGAATTCCCACTGATGCTGTCTGCAGGAAAAAAGGGAAGTGGCTTTTCATATCCAAGTGATAACGATCTTCTCTGCAAAATAAAAGGGCTCTGAAAGAACATATTAAGGCTTTAAATACTGATGAGTTGCAGTCTCAAAATATTTAAGGTTTGAAACACTGAATGTACAATAGCCTTGACTCACTCAAACTTTCTCTCCCTCACTCTCAAAATCACTCAGCGCTTATGACTAATGACGTGTCAAAAAAACTGTGGGTGATTTTACTTAAAGCTGAGCCAAATTTAGACCTCAGGTTCCTGCATGCTAACTTAGGTCTAGCAAACTATTCTTTTGAGGAAGGGAAAATGGTTTCCTTTCTCCTTTAACAGCACCTTTAATCTTCTAGCTGGTCCTGCAGAACAGCTTTTTGTTCCTTTAAAAGACTGAAAAACCCTGAGCTGGACCCCACCATCACAAAAACACGTCTTCTTCTGCAAGTGGTTTCAGGCATGGAGCTCTATGATTTTCTCTCTCCTCCCACCCAAAATTTCAGTTTTCCTCGTCCTCACTGCACAAGGATGTTTATTTTGTTTTGCAGCAAGCCCAATGAAGTTCACAATGGTAAGAGACACCACTATTAAACTGCTGGTGCATTAACCATTGGAAGCCTTTGAGATCCCTGCTGACAGCACAAGAGTGTCTGTAATCCACACCAAAGTCCCCACCACAGAAAGCTGAAGAGCACCCAGATTTCAGAAGGAACTCACAGACCTCACAAGGGCACTGTGGATACCGGTGACAGGTGTGGGACCAAACCCAGGTCTGCCAACTTGCCCTCCAGGACTAGTAGATCATTCTGACTCATGCTGCTAATTTCAATCCATTTTCTTCCTCTAAATAAGTAATCTTTATATCATCAAAAATTCTTAAGCTTATATGGACACCATACCTAATTATCAATCAGCAACAACAGTAAAATAAAGTCAGGAAGAAAGCCAGTATCTTAATTAACTTGCCAACTGTTAATAATAAAAACTTTTCAGCATTAAAGAATCATGAAAGGCACCAATAGCATTTCCTTTTTCCTCTTAAAAATAAAGACTGTGGCTCAGAAATTAGTTTAGACGTATTTATATATTTTTATGCATTTATGCATTTCCAGGGTTAAAAAATGGAGCAATTATAATTCTTAGCAAATTGACTTCAGAATTATAGGGGATTCAAGTTCAGTTTCAGTCTTTTTTCCATCAAGAAAGGGACACCTCCTACAAAACAATTTTCTAGATTTATGTTAATTCTAACTTTGTATTTAAAAATTAAGTTGTTTACTGAAATATTATAAGCAATCTTGGTATTGGAAAACCTGTTCCATGCACCATAAAAACCCTTAGACCATCTGTTCTTGAACAAGAACTAGCTGTACTCGTTATAGGAGGACTGCTAGCAGAATGAAGGGCAATAGCAGTCAGAATCCATTTCAGCTTCTTGGAGTTTCTTTAATTATTAGGTCTGATTTTACATAGATACAATGGAAAAAAAATAAACTACATGGAGCAGCCATCACACAAAGGAAGGGACAATGAGATACACTACAATCTTTGATAGAAGCAATAGATAACATATATGGAGCAACACTAAAAAAAGCATCCTCTGTACATATGACAAAAGTTTTATTCAAACTACTTGAAAGGGACAGAGGAAAACAGCACATCCAAAATTATTTTGAGGAGGAGTGGACAAGGAAAAGAAAATTTAGCCATCTCCCCTTCTTCTTTGGCTCAGAGACAGATAGAAGTTTAGGAATAAACTGGTTTTAGCTGGAAGACATGAATGGAAAATAAAGAACATATTGACATCCTGTGTCCTGAATTGATTCTATTGAAAGAATTGTCTTTCACAACAATGACACCATGTGCTTCAGCTTTTCCAGTCCCAGCTGCTGACAGACCAAGATTTTGGCATTTTATTCAGGTTGATGAAGTCTGAAACTAGGCTTTAGAAAGGTATGTTTTTCAAACTGGATAAGGGGGGGTCTTTTTGGTAATGACCATTTAAAAATCTATTCACCCAAAACAAGCTATGTGAGATTAGAATGAGGCATACAGACAGCAGTTAGTCACCATTGTCTGCATACAATTTGAAAGCTTTAACTAAAACCAACCACAGCATCTAAGTGACGTCAGGCCTCACACATGCATGGTTTCAAGTTGTTGCCCATTTGTTATATCATTTTTTAGAGTTTTAGTAGAACAGACTTGTAATTCCTGACAGTTGCAACATTTACTGCCAGACAAAGTAAAACAACAGAACATTGATCTGCTCTATTATAGTCTCACCTTTGTTTCTACAGAGAAATCAACTTCAGTATAAATATAGACTCACAGAATTGTTTAGGTTGGAAAAGACCTCCAAGATCATGGAGTTCAGCTGTTAACCCAGCATCACTGTATTCACCACTAAACTATGTCCCCAAGTGTCACATCCATACATTTTTTGAACACTTCCAGGAATGCTGATTCCAGCACTTCCCTGAGCAGCCTGTTCCAATGCTTGATAACCCTTTCCGTGAAGAAATTTTTCCTAATATCCAGTTTAAACCACCCCTCGTGCAAACTGAAGCCATATCCTCTTGTCCAGTCACTTGTTACCTGGGAGAAGATCCCAACTCCCACCTTGCTACACCCTCCTTTCAGGGAGTTATAAAGAGTGATAGGGTCTCCCTGAGCCTCCTTTTCTCCAGGCTAAATACCACCAGCTCCCTCAGCTGCTCCTCATAGGACTTGTGTTCCAGACCCTTCACCAAGTCCATTGTCCTTCTCTGGACAAGCTCCAGTAGCTCCATGTACTTCTTGTAGTGAGAGGCCCAAAACTGAGCACAGGATTCGAGGTGCAGCCTCAGAAGTGCCAAGCACAGGGGCACAAAATGGGCACATATTCCTTTTAGCTGCAAACCATCTAGGACTGAAAAAGTTCACCTCAAGGGAAACAGGATGTCTACATTTTTAAGAGTATAAAATATATATATATTCTTGTAAGCAGGTATAAAGGCTGAAATTTGCAAAATTTCCTCTTACTTTTCCAAAATCCCAAGATTTAGCATTTTTTGTGATAAGCGCAGAAGGCCCAAGGCTTCCACACTTCCACTGTCTCTCCTGCCTTGCCTCAACTGGCTGTTTCCCTAAAAACCATGGTGCTTTGCACAAGGGAAGCAGTGAATTCAGCCCTGCAGACAGCAGACGATTGCTCAGCAGCAGCTCTGCAGAGGCACAGCAAAGGAGACCTCAGGCCAGGCGAGCTGCGCTCCCGTTCCTTCCCAAGCCATTTCAGGCCGCGGGGGTTCGCACCGGCACGTGCTCCTCAATGTCACAGGAAACAAGACTACGGCGTTTATTTTTCTTTCACAGGGTGCCCTGAGAGGAGATGTGTGCTGGGCATGGAAGAAAGGGCAGCTGTTTTGCTTTTGTTCTTGCAGGCAGTGTTTGATTCACATGATGTCAGTGTTTCGAGTGATGAACCTTTCCCTTCCAAACTGCTGTTGTTTACAGAAGGGGGATTTGCAGCAGGGAGATGAGCTCTCTCCTTCTCACCAGCTCAATGACACTGTCTCCGTCCACTGCAGCAATCCTTCTTCCAATGTTACAACAGCTGTTCCTGTGGACGTTTATTTTTGGCAACTATCATCGAAGGACAACAAAGAAACAGACAGAAGTTGTACTAGGCCACCTTAGTGACCTGTTTGGTGCACAGGCCTAAAAGTTATCCTTCCTTCTTAGGCTGTTCTCCAGAATAACTTTCAAGTTATGAAAATGAACGCTTTACAGAAATATAAGACACAAGACTTTTACTGTTATTTCTCCAGAGATAGATATTTTCAGATCAGGCACAGCACCAGCCCAATACACTGAAACACATTCCATAAACCAGAACTGCTTTAGTTTCCAAGCAGTTTATGGCACCTCTCCCACTGAGCTGTACCAATAGCGCTTTCCACTTAGTAATGCCTGTAGCAAAGACATTGTTTCTTCCTAAAGCCAATACTAAAGCACGTCTAGAGTTATCCAGGCACACTGATAAATATAATTTTCAAGTATAATGGAAAGCAAATTATGTAAAAACTTACTTCAAGAAAATCCACCCATCCAAAGGCTCTAGATTTGAGCCCCTTCCTCTAGTAAAGAAAATCCTCTTGGAAATGGCTGATAATAAAGACACAGCTAACCAACAGAATTTTACATTGCAAACACAGAATTATTTTTATGTCAGCAGCAAAATGTAGTCCACAGAAGAATTGCTAAGGAGAATCTATGATTGCAAAGGCTCCCTCAAGAGCACACTGCGGCTCAGGCCTTGCACATCCGAGGCATGAGACAGTTCATGCTGGTGGTCCCTACCCAGAAGCAAGAGGGCTGGATCTGGTTTTGCAAGTTGTGCATGAACAGAGAAAAATGGAAAGCCAACATCAAGAGGCTTGCCTCTCAGAGGCTTGCTCTCTGACAGCTTATTCTGCCCAGCAGAATAAGCTGTCAGATTAATGCATTCAATCAAGAAAAAAAAAAAAGCAAGAGGGATGACAAAAGTAGAGCAGATTTCAGCTGAAAACTCAGTGTGTCAAGGTAGGACAATTCAGTTCACTGTCTGGAAGCACCCAACAATAGTGCACAGCAACCACCAGACATGCCTGATTATTTCTGCAATCTCACAGAGTGTTTCCATGGAAAAGCAGCCGCCTCCCAGGTTTGACATTCAGCATCTGACAGCTGAGCCAGCCAAAGCTGAGACTCACAAGGCTCAAAGAGAGATCACAGACAGCTCTTTGGATGTGGTTCTGAGCAATGCAAGAGTAAAGCCAGCTCTGGAGAAGAGCCCAACCCCAGGGGTTCTGCTCTGTGCTTTTTATTTACCAGTTAAGATCCCAGTGAAAGCAGAACAGACATCAGAGGAGCACATGGGTGGGAACTGTGGCCACGGGGCTTTCCTTTCTCCTTAGGCTTCACTAAAGAGTTTCTGAAAAGTCTGTATAGGAACTGAAGGACTGGTCTTGGACAGAACTCGTAAAACAAAGATAGAAATTGTATCTCTGGAAGAAGAATGGCCTGTACATTCCCTCCTCTATAAATTATCCTACAGCAAAGACCAACAACAGTAGGAGAGTAAGGAAATGCAGAGAAACCAATGCTACCACAATGAAGTAACTGACGACATTACGGGTATTCAGTGTGCTTGTCTCTTCTGGGCAGACACAGGAAGCTCTCATACTTCATCAATCAAACTTGGAAAGAAAAAAGGTTGTTATAACTCCAGAACCTGAAGTTAAGCTTTGCAGAGGTAATCTGAGGTACAGCAGGAGCAGTGGTATTTGAGCAGTACTAAATATTAAATCATGCTTTATCCCACTACAGGTGGATAACTTATTAGTGGCAAAGAATGCAGAAAAATTTCTTCAAATGCATTTAGCAGATCCACTCATATAACACACATTGGTTTGATTTAAATTCCTCTCCAAACTCATCAGGTACCACTTTGCCAGAGGTTTCAAAGGTCTAGAGACATCTGTGTCAGCTCCAACACAAACAAGCACTTTTCTGGGCAGTCTGTAACAGTTTTCAGAACACCACATTCATTTTACAATACACCTTGCCTTTCTCTAGCCAGAAGCTAGAGGTCCACAGGTCGACAGAGCAGGAAGCCATCTAAAGAAACGTCATTTTGGAGGGTATGTGATAAGGCAGACCTGGGGCATGCTCCTTCCATGCCCACAGCTGACAGCTCCACTGACAAGAGGAAGGAAAAGCAGCATCACGAGATCTACTGGTAGCTGACGAGACACCACCAACAAAACCTAAAAATTCCACCCACCTCCCATGCTAGCTCACACAAGAGAGTTAGCTTTTTTACAACCCAAATTTACAGTGCCACTTAGGCCAGCAGTAGCTATGTGTTCCACTGGAGCCACCCAAAATACTCCTGGGTTTTATTTATGTTTATATTTCAATGGCTCAGAGATTTCTTTGCAGTCTACCTCCTCCCACAAGAATAAGCAACCAGTTTCACATCTGGGGGGGAAAAAAAAAAAAAGAAAAGAAAAGGAAAAAGAGGTTTTGCCAGAAATTGTTTAGAAAATTCTGATGAATACTGGGGGTCTTGGTCACAGTTAGGGCTTCCAGGTGGACTCATAACAGATATATGGCACTAGAGGCATACAGCAGGTTATCTCTACTTCAGATTATTTTCAGTAAAAGTAATCAGCCTTGTACAGCCTACTGCTGTACAGTATTACTGGCAGCAAGCACTTGGTGAAGGCTTGTATTATTATTGCTACTAACATATAATGCAACAAAGAGGGATCTTGCAAGGATTTTATTATTTTGCTACAAGGAAACAGAAAAGAATATTAGCACATGAGTCACTGAAGTACCTTGAAAGGCTTAGACTTTTCACAGTTTGCCTTTAATTGCACTTACTACACATAAAGATAAGGAAAAAAATAAACAGCATAAATCAAGACATATCTACAAAGAAAGATGCCACACATTCTGAGAAATTAGCAAGACTGACACGTGCACAAAACAGAACTAATAAACTGATCTTGCTTGCTAAAAAAAATTTTGGAGACACTTCTGAAGTTTTGATTGCCTTTGCACTGGTGAGAAAAATGAGTCTGAAGAATGCAGTACCAACAGGGATGAATACTTAACTGCATGTCAGTGTTCCTCAAGGAATACAGTATAGTGCAAATGTGTATATATAGTGTATATATGCACTACAATGAAATATTTTCCATCCAGTCTGCCTTACATTTTAAACAGCTAGGATATATTTTATATTTTGATGCAGATAAATATATCTATAAATACATGTTTATATGTTTAAACAGCACTCTAGTAAATGTAAGTATTACCTAAACTTTGCTTTCATGCAAACAAAACCTTTGGCAATGCACTGCAAGGTAATGATTGGG